>PVIU01018918.1:0-37778 GCA_004026605.1 Ondatra zibethicus
CTGTCTTTGAGGTTGAGATGCATTTCTTTTTTTTTTTTTTCTTTTTTCTTTTTTTTGGTTTTTCGAGAAAGGGTTTCTCTGTAGCTTTGGAGCCTGTCCTGGAACTAGCTTTGTAGACTAGGCTGGTCTCGAACTCACAGAAATCCGCCTGCCTCTGCCTCCAGAGTGCTGGGATTAAAGGAGTGTGCCACCACCGCCCAGCAAGATGAGTTTCTTGTATGCAAAACAGGGATGGATTCTGTTTTCGTATCCAGTCTGTTAGCCTGTGCCTTTTTATAGGTGAGTTGAGTTCATTTACATTAAGGGATATTAATGACCAGTGGTTGCTATCTCCTGTTAATTTAGTTTTCATCGTTGGTGATGTTAATTTGTGCATTTTTTTCTTCTTTGGGATTTGCTGTAATGAGATCATCAATTGTCTGTGTTTTTGTTGGTGTAGCCATCTTCCGTGGGTTGGAGTTTTCCTTCTAGTATTTTGTGTAGGGCTGGGTTTGTGGCTAGGTATTGGTGAAATCTAGGTTTGTCATGTTATATCTTGTTTTGTCCTTCAATGGTAATTGACAGTTCCTTCCTATTCCCTCGGAGGCCCCAGGTTCACTCATGCCCAGGCTGACGGAAGCCCTGGCTCGGCCTAGTTCCTGGGAGGTCCTAGACTCTCGCCCAGACCCATCGGGGTGTTGACTTAGGTCTACTCTCTTGAAGGTCCCGGATTCATGTCCGGACCCTCAGCAGTCTCTGGCTCTGGCTCACTCGCTCAGCGGTTACTCTCTTGTACCTGTTCCGGTGGAGACCTTTGACTCTGAATCTGGTTGCTGACTCAATCCTGATCCGGGGACTGGGTTTGCTCCTGGTGGAGTTTGTTCTCTCTGTGTCTTAGGTAACTGTTTCAGTCCCACTCTGGTTCTGATGGAGATCGCAGACTCTGAGTCTGGTCTGCCAGTGTCCTAGGACTGGGTTGGCTCCCAGGGCTGGATTTGCTCCTGGCTTCTGCTCCCGGTGGAGCTTGTTTCCTCCGGCCCTAAGTCATTGGCTATTAAGTTAGCCTTCCGGCCACTTCCCAGGAGATCAGTGGATGGGACATAAAGTTCCAGTCAGTCCAGGTCCTGGTCTTTCCTCTAACCAATCCCCTATAAGAGCTGTCCTCATTCAACTCATTAGCATACAAAAAGACACTTATTTCAGAGACTCCAAGGATTTTAGAGTCTGTGCCAGGAAATGGGAACAAGACCAAATATTTACATCATGGTGCCACTGAGCTCTGCTTTCACTACAAATATCTTGGTTCCTTCACCCCTTCCCTCCCTCCCTCTCCCTCTCTCCTTCTTCCCCTAATCCTATCCTCCTCCCCCCTCTTTCTCGCTCTCTCTCTCCCTCCCTCTCTGTCTCTCTCTCTCTCTCTCAGAAGGCCCTGGATGTTCTGGTACTCTTTGTGTAGACCAGGTTGGCTTTGAACTTGCTAAAAGGCTCCTCCTCCTGAGTGCTCCACCATGCCTGGCTTGGTTCCAATCTTTCTTGACCACTTTGAGCAGCTCTGTGTCTAAGACTCTCATTTCTCAGACGGACTATAGTTGGGCTTTTCTTACTGCCTCCTCTGAGTCCCCCTTCTTCCACTCCTGTTGGTTCCCCAAGAGAGGGTCAATTTAAATCTATTTCAGAACCCAGAGTGGTGGTGGTACCTGAATATAATTCCATCACTCAAGAAGTTGGAGTACAGCCAGGAAATGGCTCAGTGGGTATGAATGCTGAACCTCCAGAATAGACTTGGAGTAAATAGAGAACCTACTTCCAAAGGTTGTTCTCTGACCTACATCACACACACACACACACACACACACACCACAGGACACATATCTCTCCCCCACATGAACGTAACTTTAACAGTAGAAATGGAGCAGAAGGGTCTTGAGTATGAGGCCAGCTTGGGCTGCACAGTAAGATCGCCCATAGTGAAAACTTGTCTCAAGATAAATGGGGCTGGGGACATAGCTTGGGGGTAGAGAACCTGCCTAGAATGTAGGACATCCTGGAATGTAGTTCAATCCCTAATTCTTTCTCTCTCTCTCTCTCTCTCTCTCTCTCTCTCTCTCTCTCTCTCTAGACAGGCCTTTCCCCTCTCCACCATCCCTTGCCCTGCTTGACCTCATTCCTTTTGCCTTTTCTTCAACTGCTAGGCTGTGCATGACCAGTTGGTTGCATGTTGTCTCTCTCCCTCTTCTGTAATATTAGCTGCATGAAACTAGACATACCTTGATATATTGCTGTACCTTCAGTGCCTGCCACAGTATTGATGCTTAATCAATATTGTTTAAATATATGATGATAGCCTCAATAATGCTTTGTCAATCATATAAAAGAAGTTTCTATGATTATGTGTTGGACATTAAGATAGTCTGAAGTAGCGAAGAGGTGGTGGTGCACGCCTTTAATTCTAGCATTTGGGAGGCAGAGACAAGCAGATCTCTGAGTTTGAGGCCAGCCTGGTCTACAGAGTTCCAGGACAGCCAGGGCTACACAGAGAAATCCTGTTTTCAAAACAATAACAACAAAGATAGTCTGAAAGACATGGAAATAGCTGGGCGGTGGTGGCACACGCCTTTAATCCCAGCACTCAGGAGGCAGAGGCAGGTGAATCTCTGTGAGTTTGAGGCCAGCCTGGTCTACAAGAGCTAGTTCCAGGACAGGCTATAAAGCTACAGAAAACCCTGTCTCAAAAAACCAAAAAAAAAGGGGGGGGTGGCTGGAGAGATGGCTCAGAGGTTAAGAGCATTGCCTGCTCTTCCAAAGGTTCTGAGTTCAATTCCCAGCAACCACATGGTGGCTCACAACCATCTGTAATGAGGTCTGGTGCCCTCTTCTGGCCTGCAGGCATACACATAGACAGAATATTGTATACATAATAATAAATAAATACTTTTTTTAAAAAAAAGACATAGAAATAAATGAAAGAACCTCTAGGCTGGATAATAGTTGTGTGGCACTACTCCTGGGGAGACATGAACAAAAGTCGACATACCTCAAATAGGTCTGACAACAGACCAAAGTATGAATACCACCAAAGTCCAACTTGGGTAGTCAATGAATTTTATAGAGGTTATTTACAGAAGTATGTGTTCCTTCTAGGAGCAGAAATGACTCAAAGACCATGGGTGAAAACTGGAGACCAGGAGCACACTGCACAGCATGCAGGCACAGTGGTGCTCCACCTGTGGGTCAAGATCCCTTTCGGGGGGTCAAGTGACCCTTTCACAGGGGTCACATAGCAGATGTTCTGCATATCAGATATTTGCATTATGATTCATAATAATAGCAAAATTATGGTTATAAAGTAGCAATGAGATAATTTTGTGGTTGGGGGTCACCACAACATGAGGAACTGTCTTAAAGGGTTGCAGCATTAGGAAGGTTGAGAACCACTGGTTAGAGAGCATCTTTGCATGTAGCTCACTTGCTCTGAGAGTGTCTTCAGCAGTCCTATCTATGCACTTGGGGAGGGCGGGGCCTAGTGAATCTGATCAGTCTCAGGGACTTCCTGAAGCTATCTTGAGTTATTAACTGCCTGAGCTTAATGAGTTTCCTTTCATGATGGAGTTTTTCACCTGTTCTCGGAACATCCTGTTGTTTCATGTCCCTTTAAACATCCTGTGTCTTAACAAGTTTCCCTCTTGGATGGAAGGTCTACTCTCTGAGGAAACAGCCACACAACAGGTATAATTGTGTTGTAAGATGTGTACTTAACACATGCAAGGCCCTAGGTTTCATCCCCAGAAGCAGCAACAACAAAAGGAGTGCAGCTCAAAAGTAACAACTAAATGGCTAAAATGTATAGATCTGGAAAAATCAAACCAAAGCTAAAGCCAAAATTCAGTCAACCAATGAATCAAACAAACAAATAAAACCAGGTCTGGTGGCATAGGCTTAGAATTTCATCTATTACCCGGGCTTTGATAAGAGGAGACTGGCAAATTCAAAAGCTGCCCAGGCTACAGAGTTAGTACAGGGCCCACCTGAGCAACTTAATGAGACCTAGTTTCGAAATAAAGCAGAAAGAGGACTGTGGCTGCAGCTCAGGGATAAAGGGTTTGCCTGACATTCACAAGGCCCTGGGTTTGATTCCTAGTACTGAGGGGGATATCAGCTAAGCCACCTCTGTGATGCTGCACCCCTGTAAACTGAGCACTCAAGAACTAGAAACCGGAGGACAGCTGTCTGATCGAGGCAGCGTGGTCTACATAGCAAGACCTTGTCTCAAAACAAACAAACACCCACTCAAGAAATTCCAAGCATTTTAGGATCTCTGTTAGGAACCAGGAACTAAATATGCCAGGCATGCCTGTACCTCACCGTACTTGTAAGGTCAGCAGTCCCAGCAGTGGGTGAGACAGGGCAGGAGTGGAAGAACTCCAGTCTGAAGCCAACTTGAGCTAATAGCGAATTGGATTTGACACCAGCCTATTGTACATAGTGAGATCATGTCTCTCTCTCTCTCTCTCTCTCTCTCTCTCTCTCCACCAGCCTATTGTACATAGTGAGATCATCTCTCTCTCTCTCTCTCACACACACACACACACAGACCAATAACATGTAGCCTATCACACAGATACGATGCTTATCATGATCACACTTCCTTAGAATAAATATAATTGTTAAGTTAAATCTATAGGTGACCGGACTGGGAATGTAGCTCAGGAGGATTATGTTCACCTCACATGCGCAAGAGTCTGGGTTTGACACAAAGGAATTTGTTGGTTTTAGAAACCAATGGCAATTGTGCAAGTGTGGTGTGTGTGTGTGTTTATGTGTGTGTCATGGCACACATATGAAGGTCAGAAGACAACCTCCCCGGTCTCTGCTTTCACGGTGGATTCCAAGGATTAAACTTACGCGTCAGATTTGTACAGTAAGCACTTTTACCCACTGAGCCGTCTTGCCAGCCCCCTCATGTCTTTTTATGTTTTAAAAGCTTGATTCCATATATGAAAGAAAGCAGGCTATCTTTGTTTTTCCAAGCCTGACCTATTTTGCTTTATATGACATATTCTAATTCCTTCTATTTTTCTGCAAATGCCTTACATTTGTTCTTTATGATTGAATATGTATATGTGACCACATTTTCTTTTCTAAAATTTTTAAATTTTTTGAGATTATAATATTCCACTTCCCCTACCCCTTTCCTTTCTCCAAAACCTCCCATATACCTCCACCCCTGGTTCTGTTTCAAACTCTTAGCGTTCCTCTTCCTTCAATGGTTGTTACATGTGTGTGTGCTTGTGCGCGTGTGTGTTCCTAAATACATGAATATGACCGTCTCAGTCTGTATGACGTCACTCATGTTTTCAGGACTGACCATGTGCTACTGGGTAATCAATTGATGTGATAATCAATTGAATAATCAAATGGTCTTTTTCGACCATTTCAATTATGTCTCCTCCTCTCAACGTTCCTCAACTGCCTGTTGTCCCTTGTCTGGAGCTGAGACCTCATGGGCTTCCTCCTTCCACGTTAGACATGTTCCATGTCTATTGGTGTTTATTGGTGTTATCTTTGTTCAGGTCACGTTTTGGCAGCCATGTTGGTGAGATTTGATGGGTGTAGCTTCTGACATTTCTAGGAGACACAGTCTCACAGTAAACTCCCAGTTCCTCTGGCTCTTTTTATTTTTTTCTTTTCTTTTGTTTTGTTTTTTGAGACAGGGTTTCTCTGCAGCTTTGTAGCCTGTCCTGGAACTAGCTCTTGTAGATCAGGCTGGCCTCTAACTCACAGAGATCCGCCTGCCTCTGCCTCCTGAGTGCTGGGATTAAAGGCATGCGCCACCACCGCCAAGCTTCCTCTGGCTCTTACAATCGTTTTGCCTCCTACCATGTTTTCTTTACCCACTATTGGTAGGCACCTAGCCTGGTCCATAGTGTGGCTATTGTGACTAGTGCTGCTATAAGCCTGAGTAGACAGATAGTGTTAGTCTTGCTGCCTTGATTTGTGTTGCTGTATATACAGAATGGCATGGCTGTACTGTATGCTGGTTTGGGTTTTACTTTTTTTTTTTTTTTTTTCCAAAAACCCCATACTAATTTGCACCAGTCTGGATTCTCACACATGGTGCTTGAGTGTCCCCTCTCCATCCTCACCTACATCCCTCTCTCTCTCGTTCTCTCCCTCCCTCCCTTCCCCACATTCCCTCTTCTTTCTCTCTCTCTACAGAGTTTTATTATGTACCTCCAGCTGGCGTGGAACTCGTATGTAGACCAGCCTGGTCTCGCATTCACAGAGATCCGTCTGCCTCTGCCTCTCCACTGCTGGGGCTAATAGCTGGCACCACCGCTGTCTCTCTCCTTTTCAAAGCAAGGTTTCCTGTAGCCCTGGCAACCTACAAACTCTCTGTGTAGCCGAGGATGACTCTCATGAACTCTTGATCCCTAATCCTCCTACCCCTGCCTCCACAATACTGGGATCACAGGTGTGTACTTGCATTATGGGGTTTAGGGGCTGGGCGCAGGGTCTCGTGCATGCTAGGCTAGCAGTCTACCAACTGAGATGCATCCCTAGCCCTGTTGATTCTTTCTTGATGGTAGCCAATCTGACTGAAGTGGGGGCGGGGAAGTCTCAATATAGTGGGGTTTTCTTCTTGGTTTTTGTTTTTGAAACACAGTCTGACTATATAGCCCAGGCTGGGTTCAGGCAACCCAGGATGCCTCAGCTTCCCAAATTGCTTGTGCATAACGTGATGCTTGCCCTCAACTCAGTCTAGTTTCCGTTTACAGTACCTTGAGGACTCAGGATGGTGGACATTTCCCCCATCCATTTAGTGACCATTTGTGCTTTTTAAGAGCATTGTCCAGGCATGGGAACCTTGGGAGAGGGTTGAAGGGGAAGGGAGAGGCAGGGAGGGGAACAGAGGAAAATGTAGAGCTCAATAAAAACCAATAAAAAAAAAAGAGCATTGTCCAGTTCTTTGCCTCTTTGTTAATTGGATTATTTGCTCTTCTGATTTATGTGTTTAATTTTTTTTGAGTTGTTCATATAGGCTGGATCCCTTATCAGATAAATATCATGCTGAGGTTTTCCTCCAGGCTGCAGGTTGTCTCTTCATTTTGGTGTGTTCTTGGCTTTATAATATGATGCAGTTCTGTCTGTCAGTTCTTACAACTTCCTGCCTTGTAGAGACCGACTCAGAAAGTCCTTACTCATGCTTAGAACTTTTTAAAAGGAGTTATTATTAGCCAGGCAGCAGTGGCGCACGCCTTCCATCCCAGCAATTGGGAGGCAGAGGCAGGAGGATCTCTGTGAGTTCTGTGAGGCCAGCCCGGTCTACAGAGCGAGTTCCAGGACCACCAATGCTACACAGGTAAGTGTGTGTGTGTGTGTGTGTGTGTGTGTGTGTGTGCATGCGCGCACGTGCCATAGGCCAGAAAAGGATGTCACATCCTCAGAGTGGGCATTATAGGTGGTTATGGGTGCTGAGAGCCAAACTAATTCTGCAAGAGGCAGTACTCTTAACACATGAGCCGTCTTTCTGGACCGTCATGCTTTTGTCTTGAAGTGTTTCCTTCTAGAAAGTTTTGCATCTTTGCTGCGGGTCTTGCATCAGAAAGTCTTTGCTCCACTTTGGGTTTATTTTTGTCCAGGGTGAGAGACAGGATCTAGTTTCATTTCTCTGCACGGCATCCAGTTTTCCTAGGATCATTTCTTGAAGCCGCTTCTCTCTCCCAATGTTTATGGTCGACTTCTCTGGCTCAATCAAATAGGTGTTGGTATGTGGGTTTGTTTCTGGGTTTTGTTGTTTTGCTCTAACTCATTAGTCTATATGTTTGTTTTTTGTATCAAGAAAAGTAACTTTGAACCACCAATCACTTTCCTTTCCTGTTTCTGCTTCCCTCAGCCCTTTTGGTCTGCAAACTCAGCCTCTTCCTGCTTGGCTCGCTGGCACACTCAATTTACAGAATGAACTATTGCCTAATTCAAGAACAATACATAAACAAAAACAGGAATTTTTTTAATATTTATTTATTTATTATGTATACAATATTCTGTCTGCATGTGTGCCTGCAGGCCAGAAGAGGGCACCAGACCTCATTACAGATTGTGAGCCACCATGTGGTTACTGGGAATTGAACTCAGGACCTTTCGAAGAGCAGGCAGTGCTCTTAACCACTGAGCCATCTCTCGAGCCCAAAAAACAGAAATTTCTTTAAAAATTAGAATGACAAACAAAAGCCAATTAAACTCCTTTTTTTTTTTTTGAGACAGGTTTTCTCTGTAGCTTTAGAGCCTGTCCTGGAACTAGCTCTTGTAGACCAGGCTGGTCTCGAGCTCACAGAGAGCCGCCTGTCTCTGCCTCCCAAGTGCTGGGATTAAAGGCATGTGCCACCACCACCCGGCTTAAACTCCTTAGATTAAATGTGCTGTAGCTATGTTTCTTTTTTCTACTGCTTGTTTTGAGACAGCATCTCTTATATTCCAGCATGGCCATCTATCCAAGGGTGGCCTTGACCTCCTGATCCTTCTGCCTCTACCTCTGGAGTATTGGAATTACAGTTTATAAAATGTTTTTGTGGATCCAACCCATGGCTTTGTGTGTGCTAAGCAAGCACTCTACTGCCTGACCTACAGCTCCCGCCTAAATTATGGCTTTTACATTTAATTTTATCTTCATTCACAGAGGAGAAAGTATAATGAAGATGCAAGACCAGAATCCAGCTTCACCTTTAACACTCATGGTGTGTTTCCCCTGCATTAGAAGGTGGAGAACTTTGGTTTTGAAGCCCTCCTGAATAGGGCTGGGTGGCATCAGCCCTGTGCCTCACAGTGGTTCAGGCTAATCAGAAACAATGGTCCAATGCCACATTACAAATCAAGCCAATGACCTGCCATCACTCCCTCTCCATAATATTGCCAGGATCTTGTCTCTGAAAGACAGCAAAATGCAAAAGGGTCTAGAAAACCCTACAGAGAAAATATGATAAAGGTATTCTCTCTCTCTCTCTCTCTTTTTCTCTCTCTCTCTCTCTCTGCATAACTCTGCCTGTCCTGAAACTTGCACTGTAGACAAAGTTGGCCTTGAATTTAAAAGATCCTCCAGCCTCTGCCTCCAAGTGCTGGGGTTAAAATTAAAAGCGTGTGCCACTTTGCCTGGCTGAAGGTATTTTCTCAGTTGAAGTTTCTCTTCCCAGATGATTCTAACTTATGTCAAGTTGACAAAACAAACTAACCAGGACAATGTACAACACCTCTTCTGGGCCCCACAAGCATACCCACACACCATGTGTCATATAGACACACACATCCACACATAGAGTTAGGTAGATGAATAGATAGATTAGGTAGGTAGATAGATAGATAGACAGACAGACAGACAGACCTCCCTCTGCTGTGAGGACTAGAGAACCAAATCTTATTTCTTCTTCCTTCTAGACAAGCTCCTAGTACATACTCTGGGCTGGCCTATAACTCAAGGTCCTCCTACCTGGATCTTCTAAGTGCAGGGGTTGCAGACATGTGTCACCATACTACACTCAGAACTTTTTAGATGTAGTGTCTGTCCATGGGTGTGCGGAACAGTGCAACAATGTTGCTTATGTATTCAGTATGTAATTGTCAAATTAGTATAATAAGCAGTTCCCAAGATGCATCTGAGACATGCCTATAATCTCAGTGCACAGGAGATGGAAGCAGGAGGATGAGGCATTGAGGTCACTTGAGGCCAGCCTGGGCTACATAAGATCCTGTTTCAGAAAACTAAAAGTGCTTCTGTTCTCCTTACACATAGTATTTCATAGTATTACATAGTATTTCATAGTATTACATAGTATTTCATAGTATTACACATTAGTATTTCATAGTATTACACATTAGTATACACATTTCTGTGTAGTGGTATTTTTACAGCTATTCTGAAATATGTCATCTAGGCTGAGCATGTAGCTCAGTGGAAGAGTTCTTTCTCATCATACACAGGCCTTGCGTTGGATCCCCAGTATCACAAAGAAAGAAATTATTATAAGTAGCAGTTCTCCTGCTGTGCTACAGAAAACCAGAATCAAGGTGCCTATAATGGATAAATGTGATATATAAGCATAATGGAATGTTAATTGCTCTTAAGGAAAATTGACAGCAACATGGTCATTGTGTTAGCAAAACAAGCCAGGCATGGAAGTTAGTTAAGCCCCACCAACGTCTTTTGAGAATAAGGTAGCCAGGCAGTGGTGTGCACACCTTTAATCCCAGCACTTGGAGGCAGATGCAGGTGGATATCAGTGAATTTGAGGCCAGTCTGGTCTACAGAGTTAGTTCCAGGACAGCCAAGGCTGTTAAACAGAGAAACCCTGTCTTGAAACAAACAAACAAAAAGAGTAAAGCAGAAGGTGAACTTGGTGACACATGCCTGTAATATAGGCCCTCAAGGTTTGAAGACTGGAGAATTTTGAGTTTCAAGGCCAGCCTAGGCTACTGGAGAGTGTAAGTCTAGCTGAGGCTATGCAGCAAGAGACTATCAAAAAAGAAGAAAAGGAGGAGGAGGAAGAAAAGGAGAAAGAAGGGGGGTATAAGCTAGTATATGTGAATTTCTGGAGATTTATGGAATTCACTTAACTAGAAACAGGTGGGCTGTACTTCTGCTCCCTAAACCTTCTACTCTCTTATCTTATTCTTAATACTAACTTTTGTTGCAAGGTCTACTCAGTATAGTTAAGGAGAGGGATATGATTCAGTGGTAGAGTACTTGTATAGAATTTGTAAGTCACTGGGTTCAGTGTGTGTGTGTGTGTGTGTGTGTGTGTGTGTGTGTGTGTGTGTGTATGTAAATGCAAAGACCATGAAGGAAGTTTCTTGTCCCACAAAACATCTGAGACTGACTAGAATACAAATAGTATTGGAATGATGTTGAGAGGACATACACCATGGTAGGCATTTAGCATGAATATATATATTTTATACATACATTGAACACATATGTACATACATGGATACACACATATATATAAAGATTATGTATATAATTTTTATTTTATTTTTTTATTTTTTGGTTTTTCGAGACAGGGTTTCTATGTGACTTTGGAGCCTGTCCTGGAACTAGCTCTTGTAGCGCAGGCTGGTCTTGAACTCATAGAGATCCGCCTGCCTCTGCCTCCCGAGTGCTGGGATTAAAGGCGTGCGCTACCACCGCCCGACTAATGTTTATTTATTTACATTCCTTGAGATAGGAATTCAGATATTCCATGGTGATCTCAAACTTGATCTGTAGCCACGGCCAGTCAAGGCCAATTCTTGATCCTCCTAACAATAACACATATCTAATTGGTCAGCTCCTTAACTAGATTGCCTGAGAATGGGAATGAAATGTGAGTTTCCCTTCTCTCTCAAAACAAGACATTTGGGGGTGGGTGGGAGGGTAGGGATTTGGCTCGGCTGGTACAGTGCTTGTTTGCCTCACATGCACGAAGCTCTGGGCACTGTCTGTCCCTAGAACTTCATAGCTGGGCAAGGAAGCATCTTCCTGTAATCCTAGCACCTGGGAAGTATGGCTAGGAAGACCAGGAGTTCAGAGTCATCCTTGGCTGTGCAGTGAGTTACAGGCCAGGCTGGGACGTGGGAGCCCCTGGTGTATGTGTGTTGTGTTCCTTTTAAGACCATTAACTCCCAGGTTGAGGTGAATATCATGCCTCAGCCTCCCAAGTAGTGGGATTACAGGTGAGTACCAGGTAGCAGTCTTCTAACACACACACAAACACACACACACACACACACACACACACAAACACACACACACAATCAAACCGGTACCTGAGTACAGGCAGGAGAATGCAACCTTTGGGGGAAAGCAATGAGCAACTTGAGGGGCGCTTAGAAAGGATTTCAAAGGGAAGTACTCACTCCTGCTCTTCAAGACTTGGGTTGCCTCCTCCATATATACCAATGGGGGTGCACTGTGCAGAAGTCAAAATGGTGCCCATCAGAGCGGGAGTGCTGTGTGAATGTCTCCACCAGGCATCCCACGCCTTCCGCGGTGTACCTGCTCTCCACGGCCTGCCAATGCCATCTGTAATTCACGAGCCTCAGAGGGTTCAGGGAACCAGAGACTTCCTCCTGAGACTTTTAGCAAAGGGAAGTCAGAGAAGCTGTGACAGAGTCAGAGGCCTCTCAGCTCTTCTCTGTGTATCTCCGACCCGCAGGGGTTAGATAGGCAGCTCGGTCTACGTGCCTGGTGCCTGCCCATCTCTGGCCCCTTTCCTGAGGAATGCAGTCTCCACTAGGCCTGCCTAAGGCTCCTGCTGGGACCGTCCATTCCGCTTCTCATTTCCTCCATTTGCAATCACTATTTATTTATCTCTGGACGTTTAAGGAAACAGAGCCTGCCACAGGGATTGACCAGGGAATCTAGTGAGGGAAAGCTAAGAAAGAAAACTAGTGTCTGCCGCCATCCGGCCAGGGAGAGAAGTTGCTTCCCTGCAAAGGAGGTGGGAGACAGCTCCTGGACCACAGTGGCAGAAAAGGCACCAGGCACCCCAGCAGTGACCCCAGTTGTCACTCCGCTGGCGCTGGCGGGGAGCAGTTCTGCCCTAGCCCCGAAGCTGGCCTGCTACCTAGCAGCCAGGGCTCGCTAAGAGATGAAAAGGTCATCGTTTGTGGGGAAACTGAGAAGGCAGCGCCCGGGTCCTCTGGCTCCAGCCTTCTTTTCAGTTGGCATTCGGTACATCTGTCACCAGCTGCCGGTTGTTGCTCCTGTTGCTTTTTGAGGCAGTGTCCACGGGCACTTCATTCTCCTCCCTGTTGTCAAGGTCAGATCCTACCCACGACTGGACCATCTTGCTCCTTCTCATGCCGCAGTGCACATTCATAGACAACGAGACAAGCAGGACCCAATAGATTCCACTCCCCTAGTGATGTGTGCTGTGAAAAAGTCAAACAGCTAACAAAAGGCATCGCCGGGCCTCGAAACCTAGACCGGGATGTCCTGACTTGGTCGCCCTATTATAGATCCGTGGGCCTTCTCTTATTTTCCCTCCTTTCCTTTAGCATTTCCCAGCCCCCCCACACACACACTACACCACACCACACCACACAAGAGTGTGTGCATTAACAGGAGGCTAACTCAGTGTCTGTTTTAGCCTTTGACCTCTCCTTGGCCTAATGACATGCACCTCCTGCTGGGCAAGGTCACTGCTCACAGGGTAAGGTCTAAGGCCTCCTTGTCTCAGGCTTGTGTCCTCCTGCTGTGACCTCAATCGAAATTTGGGGGTGGGAACAGTACTGTGAAAGTCAACTTTAGATTGGCCCATCGTGTCAAGGGCCAAGAAAAACCTTAGATCCTGAGCAAAGCTCAACCCCGAACATGAAGTCCCAGACATCCCAGGCCAAGCCTGAATGAACTTCAGCAGAAGTCCTAGAACGAGGGTGTAGGCAGATGAGAGGGTTTTGTGAAAAGTTACGGTTGCCTTAGAGGTCTGAGCTGAGTTGTGGAAAGAAAGGGTCCTGGCCAGTAGAAAGAGTCGAGATGGAAAAATAGTTTGGGTGCAGGGAGAATGGGAGTGGGTGGCTGTTCAAGCTGGCTTCTAGGCTTGCACTTGAAGGAGGGCAGCTGCCTAGCTGAGCATCGGGCGGCGCTAGGGCCTCGCAGAGTGATGAGGCGGTGAGGGAGGCGGGCGGGGGCTGGCGGCTGCAGCGGCGCGGCGCCGAGCTGCCCCCATCCATGGCACGGAGTTGCGGCGGCGGCAACGGCAGTGGGAGCCAGGCGCAATCCGCTACGTTTCAGCGGCGCGCAGAGCGAGCCGGCGACGCGCGGGGACCAGGCTCCCATCGGCTCGGAGCGCTGCGCTGAGACTCAGGCCGCTCTGCTGGGGGCCACCCGAGCAGCGCTGTCAGTGGCGCCCGCGTCCCGCCGGGCCCCGGTGCTCGCAAGCCATGCCCCCGGGGCGACGCAGCGGGGACCCCGAGCCTTGCCTCCGCCCAGGGCCCCCCGCCCCGCCCTCGGGCGCCCGGGGCTCCCGCTGAGCACGCCTCCCGCACGCCCGGGTCCCTCCGGCCGGCCGGCGCGCCGTCTGGCCCCTGCGCTGTAGGTCCCCGCGGGGCGATGGGTTGATGGGCGCGGGGGGACGCAGGATGCTGGTGCCGCCCGTGCGCCTGCTGCTACTGCCGCTGCTGCTGCGTCTTCTGCTCCTGGCTCCCGGAACTCGGGGTGCGCCTGGCTGCCCGGTCCCCATCCGCGGCTGCAAGTGCTCTGGGGAGCGGCCCAAGGGACTAAGTGGTGGCGCCCACAACCCGGCTCGAAGGAGGGTGGTGTGCGGCGGCGGGGACCTCCCCGAACCTCCGGACCCCGGCCTTCTGCCAAACGGCACCATCACCCTGTGAGTACCCTATCCTGTGCTGGGTCAGGACGAGTGGGACCTAAAAGCAGGGTGGGGGCGATCTTGCCACTTGAGAGACTGGGTAAAGTCTGAATCCGGGCATCAGTCAGGAAACTTGAAGTAGGGGTAGGATCAGAGCTTTGGGAATCAGACTGTGCTCCAAAGAGAGGCACCGCGGAAGTCCGCTCACCTGCACAGGTGAAGTGCGAGTAGACGCTGGAGGGACATCCGTGTTGCTTGTCCTAAGTGAGCTATCACTAGCATTGCAGCCTTAAGGGACCCTGAGCTGGGTGGGAGTGGGAAGGCTAATTGATCGGGGCCAGGGACCCCCTAGATGGCAGTGGCTCTTACTGAGGCTTCAGAACCCGCACGAGGGAGACCCTCCTAGACTCAGCTGCCGAGCCTGGACTCTTAACTGGGATAACTGAGTCTGCGGTGCCCCGCCCCGGGCCTGCGGAGCACTGCTCCAAGCCGGGCTTCATTTGGCAGGAGGAGCGTGAGTCCCGCTAAGCCTATCCTTGGAATTCTGGAGCTTCTGATCTGAATGACCCTCACCCACCTCGTCCCAGTTACCTCTTGGGTTCTCTCCCACTGTGAGCATTTGGGAAGTGAACTTGGGTTGAGCAACGGGTCCCGGCCTATTCCTTTACTCCCCCTGGAAATAATACAGGCCTTGATTGTTAATCGATTGATTTAATTGCTCAAAGATTTGGTAGCAAAACCTAGCCGAAAGGAGACACGTGCCTCCCGGCCTCCTTCCGTTCTCCTTTCATCTGGGGCTCGATTCAGCCCTTGCTTTACTGGCCACTAGTGCCTGCTCCTTAACTTAGTCTCAAGTTCCAGAAACCGCACAAGGAGAGCCTCCCGCACCCCAGCGGTTTCCTGTGCCGGCCATGTGCTCCAAGCTCCACGCACTACGTGGAGTTGAAGGTCGCGCCCTAGCGTGGCTCCTTTCCTGTTCAAGATCCAGCCTAAAACCCGCCTCCCTTTCCCTGTCATCCTGACCCCGGAGGCAACCGTTTCTCCAACCACCCCTCGCCCAGAGCTGAGGCTGGCTTCATCTATTCGATTGTCCCCAGAACAATACAGTAAGTCCTCTGGTGGGTTCAGAGGCTGCCGGCTTCCTGGCAGGACACAACTGGTCAGCTTGTGATGTTAGCCAGCTGGCCTGCATTTTCTCCAGCTGGGGTGTGTGCATGCACACGCCTGTGCGCCTTGAGTGGAGGCGCATTCCTTCTCTCTCCCGCTTGGATGCAAGTTCTGGGGAATGGCCGTGGCTGCTCGGGCTTTTTTTACGGCAGGTCCGAGTGTCCAATAATGCTTAAGGGTCCTAGAAGGCTTGGGCATGGCCAGCCTACTTAATTCAGGAGGGGAAAAGTTTTTTGCTGTGAGAACTAGCTGGGCCATGTTTGTGTCACACAGCTGCACGGCGATGGTTCAGCTGGGGGGGGGGGTGGAGGTGATCTGCGTAATCGCACATGCTCCCAAGCCTCTGCACACTCACATGTGTGGGAGCTGTCTCTTGTACGTCTGTTGGCGGGGATTAGGGAATCCTAACATGGTCAAGGCAGAAGGAAGGGAGGGAGAAAATAGAAAAGTGGTTTTGCAGTACATCTTAGAATGATTTGGCAGCTAATGCTTTCCAGCCATGGCTAATCCCCATCGACGCCACTCAAAGGAGGGAGACCAGTTCTTGGTGAGAAGGTATCAGGGCAAAGGAGCAGCAGACTCAACTGACTTTCCTGCCCCAGCCTCAAGCCCTTCCTTAAGAAATAGCTCCCCTCCCCTCTCAGGCCATACAGGGCCATGTACCTAACTGCCTTACAATACCTTCCAAAGAGACTGGTCCCCCCCCCCCACCTGGCAGAACAATGCAAAGGACAGACGGGGAAGCCTGCTCGTCCATCAGTCTGGACTGGGATGGAATCTGAATCTCCCTCCAGATGTTTTTCTTAGCTTTCCACATTTATGATCCTGATGTTCCCCCACCCTGGCCAGCAGCCTCTGAGTGGAGAAGACCAAGGTTCTTCTCAGTAGAAGGTAGGCAAGCATTCCTTTATACTCACCAAGCACGCTGTCGCACCCCAAAATGCATCTTGAGATGAGAAAGAAGGGCTAGCAAGGGTGGTGCCAAGAGTATGGAAACCCCCTTTCTAAGTGGGGAGTCATGCCAGGTGTGGAGGATGGTTTCGAAGTCACCATCCTGTCTCAAACAAAACAAAACAGAACATTCACTTCACCCTCTCTAACTCCTCTCTGGTTTTTTTTTTTCCACACAGATTTTCCCTTTCTTCTTTTCTTTTTTTTTTTTTTTTTTTTAGCTTGTCACAGTGGCAGGACTTGAGCCAGCTGTTTTTGCATTGTGGTGGTGTCCTCCCTCTCAGACATTTGCTACATTCCCACTGAGGACCTTCTTCTCCCCTCCAGGATGGGTTCCCCAGCTTCCAATCACAGGAACCCTCAAGATAGAAGCCTGTCAGACAGTTAGGGCTAGGACTCGAAGTGCCAGATAAGGTCCCTGTCTGCTGGGGCGTGGGGGCGGGCGCGGGCTTAAACAGTCCTGTTTACCTCATTGAAAAATCCTTCTTCCGCGCTGTTATCTCAACCCTGCCTTCTGTTTTTGTAGACGGCAGGTCCCCTCTCCCCCACCCTCTGCTTTGTTTCCCCCATGGTGGACTTTCATTTGCAGTTTTCCAGGAAAGCCGAGCTCTTGGCTTTCCTTCCTGCTCCGTTTCTCACCCCACCCCCCAGCCTCACAGCCCAGTCTGTCTGCTGGGCAGCTGTGGGTACAAATGTCCAGAGCGGGAGCCTTTATGAGCCTTCTCTCTGAGGGGAAAGGTCCCGGGGTAGGTGGCTTGCGATGGAGAGGAATCTGCTATGAGCGGAGACCTTTCCAGCCTGGGCAGTGGCTGAAGGCCTGGTTTCTGGTCCTTAGCTCTGAGAGTTAGACCGATGATAGATAACTGCAGAAGGCAGTCTCCCCAGGAGGACCCCAGAGGACACAAGCCAGTGCCATAAATTCCTACTTCATCTGCACTGAAAAGGGTCTTAGAGATCCACAAGCCCGGGGCCCACATCTCAAGGCTTTGTAGCTGATGCTGGAGAGATTAGGGAGATCGCTAGGTGGATCAGTGTGGATTAACTAGTAGAGTCTCTAGTAGTGTTTCTACCAGATGAGGGTCTTGCTAGTTGGGATCCGGTGGGCACAAACTTTACATTTAAAATTCATCCCCCCCCCGAAGGACCAAAGCCCTTTTAACCTGGAAACATTTCAGGCTGGGTGAGGAGGGGGCAGGCATGGGATCTTATTCATTTCCCCCAGAATAGCAACCTGCTCAGCCTACCACAGAGGCTCCTGTAAAGGGCAGAACAGGCTCTCTGCACAGATGTGTCCAGCAGTAGCTGGGTGCTCATGCTGGGAGTCTGATGGTCCTGGGTAGGGAGAGGTAGGGGGAAGGCCCTGATGGATGGACCCTGTCAATGCTCCTGCCTCAGGGAGGCGGCTCTTGTGTAAAGATCTCCCTTGGGACTCTCAGCTCTGGCCTGGGATTCAGGCAATGCAACCACCAGGATCTAGTTAAGAGATTGTGGGGTAAAGTGTGCCAACCACCAAGCACACAGCCTGAGGGCAGTGGAAAGATGCTGGCTAGAGGGGCGGGCCCAGCCAGCCTCCCCACCCCCTTCTCCTCTACCCTCTTTCCCCCATATGGTTCTCATAAGGTCTGGGCTCCGAGACAGCGGCCAGAGGAAGTGGCTGTGTACAGAGAGCTTTTGTGAGCAGGGGAGGGGGATGGGGAGAGTGGCGAGAAAGAAGGAAAGAAAAGAGGGAAGAGGCCAGAGATGAGGAGATGAGGAAGGTTTGAGTCTAGCACACTCCCAAGCCCTCCAGGATGAAGAGCTTATTCTCACCTCATGAACCTCTGGACCCCTTTGTCCATCCCAAGTGAGGAGCCAGGAGGAAACCCAGGTCATCCTTGACTCCTCCCATCCACTGGCTGTAGGTGACCAACCCAGGTGCAGGAGATTGTGACTGCCCCTGTTCTGTGGCCTTGAGAACCCCTATCCTTCAGACTCCTGGTGCCAGATATTAAGGTGCAATGCATGGTCCTGTTTCAGGGGAGCCCTGTGAGGAGAGCAGAACCCCCAGGATTTGGATCGCATTATTTTCTGCACTGAAGAGACGGAGATCCCTTAGGCTGGGTCCCAAAGACATACATATACTTCAGCCCCAATGGTACCAGGACATGTTTAGGGAAGTCACTAGAATGGGTCACCTGCCTGGATTAACCAAGAATGTGCTCATGGACTCTCTGAACCCTAAGGTCCCAAGCTGCGGGCTCTTGTGGGATTGGTGAAGTGAGTGACAACCTAGTCCTTGGTGATGGTTCTGAGAATCTACCCCCAAAGTGCAGGCAAACTAGTGTAATATGAACCTGCCATAGGTTGACGCTTACATTTGAGGTCATCTTTTTAAGTCGAGAGACTGTTTGTAAATGTACTCCACACGTGTGTCATTGGTCTAAGATCCTCTTCTGTTTCTTTTAAGTTCGCCCAGGTCCTTCCAACCAGTTTAGCCCCTATCTGCTTCCTCACCAAAGCCCAGAGAGGAGAGGGGAGCTCCCCATTGTCATACAGCTTGCCCAGAAGCGGGAACGCTCCCACCACCCACCCCTTAGGGAGAGGCTGCACAGGGAGGAGAGGGGAAATGGCCCCGAGCTGAGGGACCATCAGGAAGGGCCGCTGAGAGGGGCTGTTTATTTTCATTGCCCCAGCCTGGCTGCTCCGTTCTATTTAGGGCTCAGATACTGACAGGACTGAGTTGCCTCCTCCCCTTCCTCCCTCCTCTGAGGGGCCCCCATCCTTCCCAAACTCCAGAACATTCCTTTGCTTTTAGGACCGGACCACGGAGGGGGAGGGCGAAGTGGGGGAGAGAAGCTGGAGTGAGCGGACACTAAGGTCCTACTCCCCCAGCCCTGGGAGTCAGGGGAGACAGGATGGGGGCACTGCGGGGTATGCAAGATGGATGGGTCCAGGTGAGGACAAGCTATGGGGTGACATGAGGAGGGAGTTGTAGCCTGAGTAGTGAAGCCAGACATCTCCCAGCTGGAAAGGAAAGAGGAGGAATGGGCGCCCCTCTTCCCCCAGCCCCCACAGCTACCAGGGCTCCTGCCTTGCTGGGGATTGTGTGGGGAGGCCCAAACCTGTGCTTCAAGACTGGAGGGAATCCAGCCCCAGGGTGGGAAAGGCTGGTAAGGGCTGGGGTCCCCTGCAGAACTCTGCCCTCCCCAGCTCACAAAGCCCTCCTCCAGCAACCACATCTAGACCCCTAGGGCTTCTGCAGGTGACCTCAGAACAATCAGGGACAGAGAGAGGAACTGTGAGGCTTCCCAGGCCACTCTGGGAGGCTTCCTGCTCTCTCAGGACCCCCTGTAGCATGACCCAGAGCAGGGGGTACTAGAGTTTGAATGATTGAAGGAGCTCCAAAAAATACCTCTCCCTTTCTGTACTATCCCTGTTGAAACAGAAAAAGTAGAAAGAAGGTAATTTTTAAAAGAACGTTTGTTTTATTTTATTCTATTTATTTATTTAGAGACAGGAGCTCACCATGTAGTACTGGCTGGCATGGCCTTGGCTGGCCTAAACTGACTGTACAGACCAGGGTGGCCTTGAACTCACAGAGATCTGCCTGCCTCTGCCTCTGCTTCTGCCTCCCCGGCGTTGAGATTAAAGATGTACGCCACCACACCCAGTGGAAATGTTTTGTCACTGCCAAAAGCTATCCTGGTAGCTGGAGGCGGTGTGCCACACTTGTAATCCTAATACCCAGGAGGCTGAGGTGGGAGGATTGCCATTTCAAGGCCAGCCTGGGCTACTGAGTGAGACCTTATCTAAAAACAAAACAAAACAAACAAACAAAAATCCTCCAAGCAGAGAGCTAGAGAGCTGCGCAGTTGCTGCGTGGGTTTCCAGGACCCACACCCCAGAGCTTACAAACACCTATAACTTCCACTGCAGGGGGATAACACACTCTCCTCTGGCTTCCAAGGGTATCAGGCCTGGTGCATAGACTAGGTTGGCCTCTAACTCCTTCTGCCTCCAGAGTGTTGGGTTTAAAGATATGTACCTTTAAAAACAAAAAATCAAAACAAAATAACTATGAAAAATCACAAATCAAACTGGAACAAGAGAAAAGCCAGATAAGGAGCCCCGACTATGAGAGTCAGAGTCTCCCACCCGGCAGGCATCCTCAGCCCACTCCCACTTGGGGATGGACAGCTGCATATCAGGCTGGTCCAAGGACAGGCAGGCAGACTGGGCGTGCCTGGAATCGGGTGTCCTGATCCACTCATATCTTTCTTCATTTGGGGAAAGGGGCTCACTCCTCCCTAGTAATGGCTTAACCAATACAAGTGAGCAAGGAGACCACTGAGCAAAATACCCCACAGAGCATGTAAAGACATTCTGGTCCAGGAAGTAGCAAACTTTTGGTCTCTAAATCGACTCTCCAGGTCTTCCATCACCTTTCCTGAACCATCTACCAACAGTCTGCTGCCTCTGTGGATGGGGGAGCAGTGGCTCCATGTAGCTGGGGAAAGGGTGGATGCTCTGTCCTGGAGATCGGGTGGGGTAGCATTGTGGGATAGGAATGGCAGGGAGAAAGAAACCACCCTTGGCCTGAGACAGCTGGCTCTGCATTGAACTCCTTCCCACCGGGCATTCCCTTCCTGGGAGCTCTGCTTACTCCCTATTCGCTCAGCCAGTGTCTTACTCTCATCAGATCCCTTGTAGGAGGTGAGAAACACACGCTCTTTGTCCCAGGGACCATATAGACTTGGAGACTGAGAGGATTCAGCTGTATAGAACTGGGCAGATCTGGGCTCCAAATTAACACTAGGGGGAGGGAACGAGGGACTAGCCTGCGTGTATGAGACAGGATGACCAAGAACAGCCTGGGCGGCACCCTGTCTCAGAAATCAATGAAAAGTAATAGCAAATTAATCTTTTGTGATTGATGTATTTACTTGAGTATCAAACCCAAGACCTTTTATACTCCCAGCTTTGTTTACATTGGGGGCGGGTTTTCGAGACAGGGTTTCTCTGCAGCTTTGGAGCCTGTCCTGGAACTAGCTCTTGTAGACTACTAGGCTGACCTCACACTCACAAAGATCCGCCTGCCTCTGCTTCCTGAGTGCTGGGATTAAAGGTGTGCACCACCACCGCTTGGCTTCTGTTTACATTTTGAAGGAGAAGAACTTTCTATCTCCACAAGTTTGGATCTCACTGTTAGGATTTTATATCATGGCAGTTTTCGTTAGTCCTTAAGATAGATTGAAAATCCCTCCCTTCTCTCCCTCCCTTCTCCACTTTCCCATCCTCCCCTCTATCCCCTGTAGAAAATCTTGGTGTGGGTAGTTACAGCAGACACTGTTTCTTGTGTTCCAGCAAGAGTTCTGAGACCACAAAATCCTGGCAAAGCCTCCCTCATCACCTTCCACAAACACCTGAAGCACTTTGCGGTCTCTGCCTGTAGATTCAATTCTAGAGCGCAAAACTGTCCCTTTCCCATCTAAGCCCAAACACCTTGGTTTTGCCCACTCCTTATCAAGTCACGTGCCCTTGTAGAGATAATTAGAGGAAGGAGACAAGACCTCCTTCCTCTAATTGGTTAGAGGGAAACCAATAGGCAGGAGTCAGGATGAGACTGTGTCTCTTTGGTCTTGGCCTTGACCCATGGCTGTCTTTGGCTTGCTCTGTGTCTGGGTTAGGGTTAAAGGTTGTGTCTGGACAGGGCTCAGACTGGAAAAAAGAAGATCCACCTGGCTCTTCTGTTGCCTGAAGTCATTCAGAACTGCCTGGACAGGCTTCCGGCCAAGCAAAGCAGTGGTAAAGCAACTCAGGAGCAGGCAGGGCACCGTACATGTCCTAGAGAGAGAAAAGAAGTCATGGAAGGGCTATATCCTTCATCTTTTAAAAAGTAATCTAACTTTACTTTATGTACACTGGTGTGAAGGTGCCAAATCCCCTGGAACTGCAGTTTCAGGCAGTAGTGAGCTGCCATGTGGGTGCTGGGAATTGAACCTAGGGTCCTCTGGGAGGGCAGCCAGTGCTCCCAAGGACTGAACCATCTCTCCACCCCCTTAACTATAGCCTTTATTAAACGCAAGACTTATTACTCATTGGATAAAGTTTGACATTTGATAGTCATGCAAATAAGACATTTGCTAACTTCAGATCCATAGCATGTATGCATTCATTCATTCATTCATTCAAGCTGGGGAATCAAATGCAGGGCCTTGTACATACTGGGCAAGTGCTTTATCACTGAGTTACACACCCAGCATAGTGTTTGTGTCCTAGAGGCACTGATTATTTTTTAGGTTCCAGGCACTATAATTAGGCCCTGGAAATACCCAGAAGCAACTGAGCTCCATCCTATGGACCGATCTGGGAGTGCTGGTTTGGCCTGGATGGGGCAGTGTAGCTTTATCTGCAGGCAGGCAGACAGACCAGACAAGCTCCCGCCCCCTCACTGCTCAGCTTGCTATTACCACACGCCAGCAGCAGGCAGTACTGCCAGGGCTTTCCCCACACTGTACCAAGACGGCAAGGGTCTAAACCACTGACGCTCTGGACCCTAGCGAGTGTGGGTCCTCACCATCCTGTCTGTTGGAGCTCAGAAGGGGGGCTAACCCATACACTGACTTTCTCAGGCACGTGAGAACCTTTTGGTGCCGGCACACGTTGGTTCCACGCCCCATAGAGCAGGGCCCACATGAGTCCTTTAGGGTCACTTTTGATGTGGGAGTGGTATCTGGTAAGTTCCTGTGGCTACCCAGAGGCCACATGGGCTCTCTGGGATGCCAGCCACTCGCTCCACTGGCCTCCTCATTGGCCCGTGTCTCTCTTCACTCTCTTCCCTAAAATAGGACCCCCACCCACCCAGAGAGGATTCTGGAATGGCCTTGGTGTACCCCATATTTGGCCAGATTTCAAACTCCGGAGTAGAGAAAGAAAAGGGGACCCCAGGGACTGGCCCTCCTTCCCCTGAAAGTATGAACTGAGGGAAAGCGGAGTGGGTGGGACCAGAAGTTAAAGATGCTTAGCCAGGTCTCAGTGGGGCCTGTAGGGTTAGTGCGGTTGGAAGGGATTCGCCAGACTGGCTCCCCGCAAGGCAGTAGTGTGAGAGAAGTATAGCCTGAGGAGCAATCCGACTGGGGAGTTTAAGGAGAGCCCACACTGGCACTGTGTCTAGAACAGCTGGATGGAACTGTGGGGGCTATAGCTCCCTCCTCCACCCCGGGTCTGCTTCCCGGTTTTCTTCCCACGACACAGTCAACAATGGTGGGAACATTTTTCTTCCCATTGGATGGAGCTGTGCGTTTTTGTCGTCTGTGCTCATCTACCCCACTATCAGCTATGCAGCTTCCGGTTTTTCACCTGCCGGTAACATCTCCAGAATTGAGAGTATATAGCATGCACAAGACCAACCCTGGGTTCTGTCCCCTGGACCAGTAAAAAATAAATTCCTAGATTCACACACTTGAGGGGGGAAAAAGAAAAAAAAAAAAACAAAAACAAAACCCACAGACACTCTCCGGATGATGCAGGTTTAAAGTTGAATTCCTTGGCCCACTCAGGGTAGCTAAAGCAAAAAAAATCCAATTCTGGGTATTTGGGGGCTCAAACCATGTAGCCCTCTGCTGGAGTCTGTCAAAAGTGGGCACTGCCTCCTAGAGGGGGCCCAGCGGAAAAGGATAAAGAGTTGTTTGCCTGGTGCCCACCTTTGTGTGTGTGGAGACGGGGATCTCCACTTTAACATTCCACTCAAAATGTGAGTTTTAAGACTTCAGGGGGTGGCATTTGTGCTGGCCAGGCTGGAATCTGGCTTGCAGCTGTCCCCAGCACAGAGGCATATGGAAAAGGGGACCAACTGCAGGGAGCCTCTGCAGAATAGGGTGGGATGTGGTCGGGAGCTGGCAAGGCTAAGAGATGTGTTGTTTCATTCTGGACTTCCTCATGGGCTGGTCCCCATTTTTTTTTGCAATGCTCCTGAACCCAACAATGTCAGTCATGCACATTTAGAGTGTAGCTGGTCTGAACTGAGGCGTGCTAGTGGAGTACAATACACTCCAAATTACAAAGCTTGTTACACACAAAGAAGTAAAATAAAATAATTGATAATGTAGATAGATCACATATTGAAATGAAAAGGGTCAGGGTATGTTGGGTTAAATCAGATTCTATTAATCAGTTTTAAGCTTTTAAAATGTGACTGATAGAAAATTTAAAATTATACATATGGTTCACATTGTATTTCAATGGGCCAGCTCTAAGTTACAGGTTTGGGATAAGTGAGAGGGATTAGGACTGAAGGCTAAAGGGCCTGGAAATGTGGGGACCCCATTACCACTTATGAACCCCTCTGAACAGGATCCCTACCTGGGGACTCATATACTCATTTTGGAAATTTGGGAATATGGTTGATTTTAAAAATTTTTTTATTTGTTTTAGAATTCTGATTTCAATTAAATTATCTTTCAAAAATTCATACATGTATCTGTACATATATGTATGGCTTTTTATATATGTGTGTGAATTTATATATATAATATATAAATTTTTATTTATAGATGAAATATATATATATATATATTCCTAGCATGTGATAAGTAGCATCACAAAGATCACGAGTTCCGGGACAGCTTAGATTATAAAGTAAGATGCTGCCTGTCTCAAAAGAGAAGGAAAAGCAGAAGCTGGGAAGATTCTCAGCAATTAAGAGCATGTGCCGCTTTTCCAGAGTTCAGTTCCTGGCACCATCAGGAGGCTTACAAGGACCTGTAACTCCAACTCCAGGGGATCCAACGCCTCTGACCTGCACACACCTGCACACGTGCGCCTGCTCACACCCACACAACAGATACACATACACATAATTAAGAATAATAAAATAAGAAAAGAGGAGGAAAGCAGGGCTGACGAGATGGCCCAAAGGGTCAGGGCACTTTACCACCACGCCCTGACGGAAGGAGAAAGCCGGCTTCTGCAGGTTGACCTCTGACATGAGTGCTGTGGTGTGTCCCGTGCGCACACACACACACACACACACGCACACACACACACACACGATACTTTTTTTTTTTTAAGGAGAATGCAAGGAGATGAGGGGAAAAGACGGAGAGGAAAAACAGGAAAAGAGGGAGCAAGACAGTTTTGTTAGCCCAGGACTTCCCCTACATTTATTTATGTGGGTGTGGAGGTCAGAGGACAACTTGCAGGAGCCATCCTCTCCTGCCTCTATGTTGATCTTGGGGTCAAACCCAGGTCATCTGGCTTGGCAGCAAGTGCCTCTAGCCGCTGAGCCATCTTACTAGCCCCTAGTGTAGGAATAAGAAAAAAATGTGTTTTTTTTTAAGACTTATGTACTTACTTATTTTGAGATAGTATTACTCAAGTAGCCCTGAATGGCTTGGAATTCATAGAGATTCACCTGCCTCTGTCTCCCAAGTGCTGGGATTAAAGATATACATTACCATACCTGAAGTAAAGATTTACCTTTTTAAAAAAACAACAAAACACTGTGCCTTTTGCCTTTTTTAAGATAAAAAAATATACTTTATGGTTTTGCCTACATGTATGTATATGTGCCATGTGGGTGCCTATTGCCACAGAGGCCAGATGTCTTGGAACTGGAGTCTTGAATGGCTGGGTGCTGGGAACCAAACCCAGGTCCACTGCAAAAGCAGAAAGTGCTCTTAACTACTGAGCCATCACGCCAGCCCAAGATCTATTTTGTCTGTCTGTCTGTCTGTCTATCTGGGTGGAAGCATCACTCCAGCCCCTGGCATCCATATACCCAAAGAGTCTGGAATGTTCCAGTGGAAGTTCCATTCCAAGCCTCCTCCCCTGGGAGTTGCCTCAGTCCAGACTCCACCCCCTGAGAAAGTCCACCAAATGATGACCCCTCCCCAGAGATGCTCAAGACCACTCCCACAGGGCATTTAAACTGCCTCCCAGAGAACAAACACATGGTTTTCCAGTCTTCCTTTCCTGTCTCCTCTCTGGGGGGCTGGAAAGCCATTTGGGAGCTTTTTCTAATTTGGTTTGATTTGGTCTAATTTGGATTATTGTGTCAGTGGAGAGGCTTATTGGGGTGCAGAAACTTTTTACTATCTGCCTAACCACCCATCCATCTATCTTGAGAAAGTGCCCCATTATGTATCCCTTCAGTGACCTCAAACTCACAGAGATCTGCCTGCCTCTGCCTCTCTCTCGAGCGCTGGGATTAAAGGCGTGCATCACCATACTGGCTAGTATAGGAATTTTAATGTCAGTGTTCTTCCAAGTGGAATCCTCAAACCTCAGACATGCCCCAGAACTCAGACCTGTTTCCTACTCCAAGACAACATCCATTTTCTAAGCTTGAGCCCTAATGTTCTCTGTGGCTTCTTCGTTTGAGCAGGAGCCCTGTGCTATCATCCTTATCCATAAAACAAGAAAAAGGGAGTTTGCTAAAAGGCTCTTCATTTTTCCTATGTCTGAGGTACTTTTTGGTTTTCATTTTGTTTTTGCTATGTGTATTAGGATTGAATTCAGGCCTTCACACACATTAAGTACATGCTCTATGTTCTTTCTCTGAGCTGTAGCTCAGTTCTGCCGTGATATGCTTTTTTTTCTTTTCTCTCTCTCTCTTTTTTTTTGTTTTTGTTTTTGTTTTTTGAGATGGTTTACACTGTAGTGAAAGCTGTCCTTCAGTTCCTGAGCCTTCTCTCAGCTTCCTGGGTGCTAGTGCTCTTTGGAATATCAATATGGAGTGTGTGTGTGGCATTTTAGAAACTCAGTAATTTCTCCTAAGTCATTCTTTTGCTGGAAAACATCCCCCTTGTCACCCTTGGAAGGACTATTAGACTATACTGAAAGTTGGGAGCGCTCTATCTGGAGGGAGAAGGAAGAGATGAGGTGTTTACCCCTTTCCATTGAATTAGAGACACCCCCTCCCATCTTGCCTCCATCCTCGCCAGTGTAGGGCCTGGGCTGTAGCCCAGTGGTGGAGCATTTACCTGGAATTCCAGAGGCCCTAGACAGTCGGGACCTGGGGGTCCTTCAGTGCCGCCTTGGGTCACTGCTTCCCTGTCTCCCTCCCGTGAGGCTTGGCGGGTGGTGGAGCTCTTTGACAGCTCTTACATTGGTTCCTGGCTCCTTTCCTCTGTGTACCATAGAGCACAGAGGCTGCCTGCTCCAGAGACATCCTTGTAAGGTTTGTACTTTGGGCCTTCCAGTGAGTTTTCCACTAGTAAGAGCAGAACAAAGAAGGGGGAAACCCTTTGCTTCAGCCCAGGGCTGCCGGTTGAGAGGCCTCATTAAGACGTTCTAATAAGCAATTAACTGAAGGGTTGAGCCCTTTGGCTGGTCTGGAACTCCCTCCTCCCAGTAAGAAGTTTGGGAGAGAAAGGCCAAGTGGGCAGGCAAAGTTGAGACTGATCTTCTACCCCAGAACATAAACAGTAAATAAACAAAATGTCAGAGCAGGCATTGCAAAGGGGAGGCCTAGCCTTCTATCAGATCCAGGGCTCCGTCAGTCTTTCTATATGTTGGGGAGGCAAGAATACGGTGACAATACAGCCTCGTATTGTCACTCTGAACTGGAGACCTTGATGGCCCAGCGTGGTCACCTTCCTGTAGAGTCCTTGGCTCCAAGGAGAGTGTTGGAAAGCGCTCTTCCACCAGGGCTCTCCCCCCTCCTTTCCTTCTGTGTTTTGTTTTTGTTTGTTTTTGAGACTGGGTCCCAGGTATCCCAGGCTGGCCTCAAACTTATTATGTAGCCAAGGCTGACCTTAAACTCTTGGCTCTTTTTGCTCTACTTCCCAAGCATTGGGATTAAAGGAGCATGCCTCCACGCAGGCCTTCAGGGCTCCTCTTCTATACCTGACCCAGATGAAGCCAGTCTTCCCCATCACTCTGCTCTGGATTTTGGATCGAGGGAGGGAGGACCTCTGCAAGGACAGAGCTGTGGTGGGCATGGAGAGGCTCAGTGGGGTTGACACTAATGTTCCAAAGTGGAAACAGGCCGTCACAGCTTAACATCCACTGAGCCCCATCTCCACTCAGATCCAGTCTACGGGTCCTTCACTGTGTGTTTGGTTGAAATCCACAACTTGAGGCTCTCTCTACGGCTAGACTGCTCCTCAGCATCTCCCCACAACCTCCTAGAGTGGCAAGTGGGGTGCCTGCTGTAGAATTGCTGATGGTGGAATTTATGTAGTGTAACAAGGCATCTTGGGAACCTGGGTCCCACTCCATCTTCATTTTGCACTGTCTAACAGCGCGGATCTATGTTCTTCCTGTCTCTTCAGGCTCTTGAGCAACAACAAGATTACTGGGCTCCGAAATGGATCCTTCTTGGGACTATACCTGCTGGAGAAGTTGTAAGTACTCAGAAGTGCATGGGCAGGGTGGGGTATGATAGCAAAGGGTAGGGGTGTCATTCTAGGAAGGAGGAAGGACTTGGGTTGCCAAGTGAGGCTAGAACCTGTAGAGCTAGGTCCAGAATAGAGCCTGCTAGTCTGGAAGGGGGGGCGGGCAAGTGGCTTTTCAGTAGGGACTGCCCAGTGAGCTAGGCAAAGTAGGGACTCTTTCTTCACTGTTCTAGGCAGAGGTGGGGCAAAGGGAACCTCATTAATGCTCTTTAATGAGCAATTAGCTGAGAGGACTGAACGAGCCCCTTAGCCAGCCTCCTCCACCCAGCTGCCCCCCCCCCGCGTGAAATGGCTAAGGGAGACTTAATGTGACTGAGCCCTCTTTCCTCCTCCAAGGAAAACAAATCAACAAACAGGGCAGAGTCCTGGACTGAGGGTGGGAGCTCAGTCATTTCTGACTCGCCTCCCCTGCCAGTTTAAAGCTGCATTTGGGGCAGTGTCCTTACTCTCTCCTGGAGGCCCTCATCCCCTGCTGATGGCCCCTGGGGCAATTTGTGGGACAGACTTGCTAAGCAGGAGCTAGGGGCCCACAGGTGTTAGGAAAGTGAGGACACAGAAGGGCTCAATTATGTCAGAGGACTTGGGGAGGGAGAGAGAAAGCCTGGATAGGACCCCTGACTCAGGGACTCTACTAAGTCACTTAACCTGCCAGATGAGTGGGCATCAACCCACTGCCAGGCTTCTGGAACCCAGCCTGTGCCATCACTTTGGGCACTTGTGCTGGGCTCTCTTCTCTCCTGGGGACTGATTCTTGCTTTCTTTTCTACCCATCCCCACCTATGCAACCTCTAATCTCTCCCTCCGGGGCACCCCTAATTCATGCAATAGGACTCTTGGCCCCCTCTTGTGCCATTTTGTTCCCAAGCCTTGGATCAGTGTGATAGAAAATATAAACGAAGAAGGTGTGAGTTCAGTGTGGTGGAGATCCCAGACGTCTCTGTCCATGTGACCATAAAGGAGTTTGGGGACTTCTTTCAGACATGTTCAAAGGAGGCACCATCAAGACTAGAGAGTTCAAGGGCAGCAGAGATGAGATGTCCACTCAACCATGTTCAGCCTTCTTACAAGGCATCCTCCTCCTCCCTCCACTCACTTCACAGTGGAGGTGAAAGAGGTTGTCAAATCTGCCAAGGTGAAGCGGGAGACTTAGTGGCCTTGGTGGGAGACAAAAGTGACCAAGTCCATGTGGGTCAGAAAACTCTGGCCTGGGGCAGGTGAGGGTCCTGGGAAGAAGGCGAGAGTGGTGGGGTGTGGGGCCACATCTCTGTACACAAGGTCCTCTGACTGCAGCTCCTAACTGTCATAATGACATCAAGCTCACGCCTGGGGCTGCATTAGTATAGAATGTGGAATGGTCCTAGAGGGAACCTGGGTCCTCATTCCATCCGCAGCCTGCACGTTTTGGCTTAACATCTTCTGTTGGGATTCCTTTTTCTTTCTTTTTTCTTTCTTTCTTTCTTTCTTTCTTTCTTTCTTTCTTTCTTTCTTTCTTTCTTTCTTTCTTTCCTTCCTTCCTTCCTTCCTTCCTTCTTTCCTTCCTTTCTTTCTTTTTTAAACATAGTCTTGTGGTCAGCTGTGGTGGCACATACCTTTAGTCCTAGCACTTGGGAGGCAGAGAGCCAGACAGCTCACTGAGTTAGAGGCCAGCCTGGTCTGCAGAGTGAGTTCCAGGACAGCCACCTTGTCTCAAAATATGACGGGGGGGGGTGTCTCTTGGTCTCTTGTTATATAGCCCAGACTGGACTTGAGCTCTCAAGCTTCCAACTTCACTAAGTGCTGGGATTACCGGTGAAGGAATTTGTTCATTCTTCCATATGTGATTAAGCATTTGGGAATGGATCATTTGGGGGGGGGGGCTTGTTTTATTTTTATGCCTCCATGTATGTCTATATGAGGGTATTAGGTCTCCTGAAACTGGCGTTAACACAGTTGAGAGCTGCCACATGAATGCTGGGAATTGAACTCAGGTCCTCTGGAAGGGCAGCCAGTGCTCTTAATCCATGAGCCATTATGTCTTATGTCTTGATTTTTTTTTTCTTTTTTTGAGACAGGGTTTCTCTGTGTAGGCCTGACTGTCCTGAAACTCACTCTGTAGAACAGGTTGGCGTTGGACTCATAGAGATCCACCTGCCTCTGCCTCCCAAATTCTGGGATTAAAGGAGTGTGCCACCACTACCCGACTTTATGTCTTGATCTTAGGAGGGCAAGACACCAAACGTTTCTTCAGAGGTTTTTTGGGAGAAAGGCAAACTTACATGTTTTCCTTCTTGGCACCCATAGTTGAGCATGTCTCTGAATTTCAAGTGGCCCTTCTGGTATCTTCCATCTGTCTTCTTGCTTCATCTTGCTTCCTTTTCCTTCAGAGACACAAGGACTACCCTCCCTCCTTCCCATACAAAGTACCAAACTGGGCTCCTCTCCCCAGCACCACAGACATGGATCTTGCACAGGGGGTCTTCCAAGGCATAGGGAAGGACGTCTTGATTGCCAAACTGATGGGTAGCAGAGGCATGTGCCATGAGAAAGGATATAAAGGCCCAGTTGGTCAAGAGGAATGCACAAGACTGGGCAGTGGTGGTGCATGCCTTTAGGCCCAGCACTAGGGAGGAAGAGCCAGGCAGATGTCTGTGAGTTTGAGGCCAGCCTGGTCTATAGAGGGGTGAGTTCCAAGACTACAAAAGAAACCCTGTCAAAATAATAAAAACGCACAAAACCTTAGATTCAGTCCTCAGTACCTGTAAATGCCTATAGATGAATTTGAGGCTGTTCTGGGTTATATGGATTCTGTGAAACCTTATCTTTATAAAAAAATAAATAAATAAATGCTGGGGCTGGAGTGATGACTCAGTGGTTAAGAGCACTGGCTGTTCTTCCAGAGGACCTGAGTTCAATTCCCAGCAACCACATGGTGGCTCACAACCATCCATAATGAGATCTGGTGCCCTCTTCTGTCCTGCAGGTATACATGCAGACAGAACAGCGTACATAATAAGTAAATAAATCTTTTAAAAAAATGCTGTGCATGGCAGCCTATGCCTTTAATTCTCAGGAGAATTAAATCCCTGTGAGTTTGAGGCCAGCCTGGTCTACATAGTGAATTCTGGGCCAGCAAGGGCAAACAGTGAAACCCTGTCTCAAAACTAATAAAAATAAAGAGTTAAATAAAATTCCAAGTCTGAGCTGGGACCTTTGCCCGTATGAATCACTCCCTCGTGTGACAGCTATTCGAGGGGTCCCTCCGTGTGCTGCACCCTGATCCCAGCGATGGGATTATAGCCAGCAGACCTAGTGCCTGTCTTCATGCCATTTACCTTCTCTCTACTGACAGGACCCAGGAAATAGCAAATGCAGGCTAGGAAATGTGTTATGTTGGGAAACATATATGCAAAGAAATTCTTTGAGAAAAAAAAAGAAATTCTTTGAGACCAGAAGTTCCAGGCCAGGGTGAGCAGCTTAAAGCTCAGTTGGTAGATTGCTTGCCCAGCATTGCACGAATCCCCGGACTCTCCAGCACTCCATAAAACTGGCATAGTAATGTGTACCCAAAATACCCAGCGCTGGGGAGGTGGAGGCAGGAGGATCAGAAGTTCCAGTTCTCTGGGGATACATACTGAGTTCAAAGTCAATGTAGGATATACCCAACTCTGTCTCAAAAAAGGAAGTTTAAAAAAAATGCCATTAGGAAGGTTGAGAACTACTGTTCTAGAAAATTGTGATGTTTGGTTCCATCACTTCAAGGGAGAGAAGGCAAAATGACTACAGCATAGATAGAGAAGGCAAATGACTACAGCATAGGTAGAGAACAGGGGGATGTAATATGTGTGTGTGTGTGTGTGTGTGTGTGTGTGTGTGTGTGTGTGTGTGTGTGTTGATTGAAGTGACCAATAATTGCTGTACTCCTGGGATCTGGGTGGTGTCTACAGTGTTGCCTGGGGAGATCAGAACTTCAGTGAAGTGGAGGAAGGGCCTTCGGGGTAAAGGACTGTGCTGTGCACAGCAGGGTAGGGAGGGCACCTGGCAGGTCTGGGGACCTCAGTCTTCCTAGCCTGCTGACCACCAGTTGCTGATAGATGAGTATGTCTTCTCAGAAATCAGGTCTACATGATTGTAGAGACTGTCCAGCCTGAACCTAGGGAAGCCTGGGAAGTCAGACAGGAAAAGATGCTGCTATCTTGGGACAGAATTTCCTCTCCACAGTTTTTTTTCCCCCTTCTGAGCCTTCCTCTGATTACAGGATATCCAACTGCATTGTTGAAGCTCCTTAAGGTCTAGTCCCACACCTGCAGAAACCAATGTGAGTGCCTTGTGGGTTGATTTGATTGGGAGTCTCAGTGTGTGGCCCAGGGTGGCCTTGAAATGCTGAGCCCAAATGATTCTACCCGTAAGGACCTAGGCCTATGAGTACATGCCATGACACCCAGATGGATGAACGTATGACTAACCATCGTGCTGGGGTAGAGAGAGGGCCCATAAGTAACGTAAGTCCCATGTCCCATTCCTGGAGATGGTAAGTCATTGGGTCAGCTAGGGCCTGGGAATTTTATTCAGCAGGAAGGCAGTTCCCATGCTCATCTGAGGTTGGGAGCCAACATACCAAATGACCCCTAGACTGTGGGCCTATTCATCGCGGCTGTGACATTGTAGCCTGGTGTGTAGTTGGTGCCCAGGAAACACTGATCTCTCTGTCCAGTGGGACTTGGATGTCTAGGCATGGGCAGCCGAGGCCCTGTCAGGTTCCATATCCCACAGTCTGGAGACAGTAGGTCCTCTGGGAGGGCTGGGATCTGATCTGGTAACTGCAGTGGTAAGGCCACAGAGTATGCCCTCCTGCTCCCTCCCCGCAGAGCCCTTCAGGTCTTCGCTAATGGATGAAGGGATAGCGTGTGTGTGTGTGTGTGTGTGTGTGTGTGTGTGTGTGTGTGTGTGTGTGTGTGTCAATGTGTCAGTGACTTTGCTGGTCAAGAGTGGGCAATAGCTATGTACCTCATCTGCTTTGGAATTCAGGGTCCTGACTGAGAGAAGGTGGGAAGGGGCACAAGCAGGTGGACAGAGCTGTCTGTGTTAATGTGAGGTGGAAGGGCAGGGGGAGGGAAGCAGAATGGATGGAGACGTGGTTGTGTTGAAGAGGACCTTAGGGGTGGATCTAGGATCTAGGGGGACCCATCTCTACCAACTGGGTGTGATGAACCAGAAACCCTGTCTGCCACAGGCAGTTCATGGGCAGCCCAGGGTATGTACAGAAGGGCCCAGACATGCCTAAAGCATTTCTTTCCCTAAGGTCCATCAGCCTGGCCACGCCTGTTTGGGACCCAAAGGAAAGACATTTGAGGCAGGGTAGGTGCATGGAAGAAACCGACGAAAGCATGAGCCAGGGCCAGGTGTGGTAGCTAGACATGGCGGAACACTTGTAATCCCAGCACTGGGGAGGCAGAGGCAGGAGTACCGTTGCAAGTTCAAGGCTAGTTTAGAATTTACTGTGTGGACCTGGCTAGCCAGGGCTACAGAGCTATACACCAGACCCCCTCAAAACAAACAGAAACGAAACATGGCTTTACTCTGGTATAAAGAGGCAGGCCTAGGATCAAATCCCACTCCTTTCATTTGTTTCTGGATGCTTCCGCACACCTTGCATGTGGAGAATGGGGTTAGGAATTCTCTGAGGAGTCATTATGGGGATGGATGAGTTCCTCTATAGAGCACTTCAGAGCATAGGCTTTCTCAGTAGAGACAGTGCCATGCCCTTCCCTTCTGAAGACGGCTATCAAAGTGTTAGCCTGGCCTCCTGTTATGTCCAGCCTTCTCAGCCTGAAGCACGATTAATAAAAACTCAGAGAAATTGGGGTTCAACCTGAAGGTCAGAAAAGCAAAATAGCTAGCCACTGGCTCTTACCTCGACCATAGTCTGAAATGGCAATTCTGCCTTCAGTAACCTCAGAATGAGACTGTGTCTGAGAGCTGTCTCCTCCTATCCTTCAATCCTCTCTAGGGCTGGGATTAAAGACATGCACCACTGGGATTAAAGGCATGCACTTCCCTGTTTCTATGGCAAACTAGTGTGACTACTGGGATTAAAAGTGTATGTTACCACTGCCTAGTCTGTAAGGCTGCCCAGTGGGGCTGTTTTACTCTCTGATCTTCAGGCAAGCTTTATTTATTAAAATACAAATGAAATGCCACTACATCAGTCTTACTCAGGCAGTTATGTACTTGAAATGTAATATCTTTTTTGTCTTAACTTTTTACATTTATGCCAAGGTATATGTATGAAGGTCAGAGGACATCTTACTGAATTCTACCTTGTTTTTTTCCACCACATAGATTTTGAGGATAAGATGCAAATTGGCAAGCTCAATGACAAGTGCCCTCTCCTGCGGAGCCATTTTGCAGGCCCTGGTTTCTTTCTTTGAGAGCCCAGAACTCCACCTGTGCCTCGCTTTGCCCTCTGGAGGGCTGAGATTATGGATCCAATTGGCTGTGTGTCACCAGGCCCCCCTTCTGTCGTTGTTTGTGGTGCTGGTGATGGGACTTGGGGCTCAGTGCATGCTAGCCACCCCCACTCCCACGTGGAGGGCTCCTTCCTCGGGTGCCTTGTATGCTTGTCCTGATTCCCCACCGATCACATGCAATGAGGAACAGGTCGGTAGGAAACTCTTCAGGGCCCTATGAGATGTCTCCATGCCCACCCACGAGACCACCGTACAAACATCCCCCAGAACAGGTCAAGGGAGAGGGACTTAGGACGCATGGGGGCGTGAGGTGCCATGTGGGAATGGGCCCTCTATAGCTTGCCTGTAGCTGGAGCAAAGGGCCCAAGGAGGGGAGCTTGCTCAGCCTGGGATGATTTGTCATTGCCTAATGAGATTAATGAGCCCTGGGGGCTGGTATGCAGCGGGTGCTGGGGCACTCATTAGAAGCAGATGCTCATGGGAATAGGCTGTTCACTGGCCAGGTGGTTTCTATTAATCTGTGGGCGGGGCCAAGGGTGAGGCCCGGGGCTCTGTCTCTCCTTTCCCACTAACACTGGGAAGAAATGACACTTAGAAGCTGTCCTGGACACCAGTATAGTTGAAGCCCTGGGGGGTGGCTCACAAGTTCAGGAACAGTCCTCTTGTTTGCCTTGGTCAGCATAAGTGCCTGGCACAATGTATGTGCTCAATAAACATCTGTAGAGTTGTGTGGGCCAGAGGTCCTGGGAGGTGGGAAGGTGAGAATCTGGGACCATAATGGATTTCCTTGGCTACAGGACCCCTTCTTTTCTTCCTGCAGCAGCCTCTATACCTGCAGGGGTGTTCTGGCCAGTTTTGCAGCCAGGCTTCATTTTCTAGCTGAGCTCTGGAAACCTTGGAGGGCTGAGGACAAGTCGCTGTGTGGCCAGCAAGCCTATAATTTGGTTTTCAGACCTACAAGCAGGGAGGTCTTGTGGGGGTGAGGAGGAGCCAATTCTTTGCAACCCTACTCTGCCTGGATGTGTGTGAGCACACACCCACACAGTCACGTCAGCTCACACTCTCAACAGCTCGAACGTGATGTAATTTATGTCACCCATTTAAAGTGCACAATCCAATGGGCTTTGATATAGTTCAGAAAATTGTGTGATCCTCACGCTAATCTAATTTTAGAACATTTTCATCATCCACAAAAGAAACCCTGAATCATTAGCTGTCACTCCCCATTCCTCTGCCAGTCCTAAGCAACCACTAATCTGCTTCCTCACCTTATGGATTTGCCTGTTATGAACATCTCATATAAATAGAATTATAGAATATGTAATCTTTTATAACTAGATTCTTTCAGCCAGTGAAACATTTTCTAGGTTCATCCATGCTTTAACAAGTGTCAGCACTTTATTCCTCTTTGTGGGCGAATAATAGCTAGCTCACTGACCGAACGTACTATATTTCAAATCTTTTATTTATGTGCACATTGACAGATATTTAGATACTTTTCTCTTTTGGGCTTCTATGATTGAATTCTTTTGGGAACATTCACCTAGTGGACATTTTGTTTTCTCTTGCTTTTTCTTCTGCTTGTTTCCTTTTGTTTTTGTTTTTCGAGACAGGGTTTCTCTGTAGTTTTTGGAGCCTGTCCTGGAACTAGCTCTTGTAGATCAGGTTGGCCTCAAACTCACAGAGATCTGCTTGCCTCTGCTTCCCGGGTACTGGGATTAAAGTCGTGCACCACCACTGCCGGGTTCCTCTGCTTGTTTCTTTGAGACAGGTTCTGGATCTATAGCCTAGGCTGGCTTCAAACTCCTGTCCTAATTCAGCATCCTCAGGGTGTCACCACCACAGCCAACCTTGATCTTCTAAATTCCTGCATTCAGGTTCTGGAGACTCTGTTTCCCCAAGATTGGCACAGGGCGTGACTGTCCTAGGAAGTCTCCCCCTACTTCTGCCCTCAGGAGCCCTTTCCTCCATGCTCACAGCCACAGTCAGAGAAGGGTGCGCCTAGAATGTGAGCAAGGTTGGGCCAAAGGCAATGGGGATGTGGATACCCCATCAACGCAGTGCCTCTTTCCCAGGTTCCGTACACAGTGGAGCTCTGTGGAAGCAGAAGGGAGTGATAGAATCCATATTCTAGAAACAGCTTTGTGGCCTTAGACAGGTCACTTTGGTTTGTGACTTAATTAACGGAGAAACAGTTTAGATTAATCTGGAGCAAGGATCCTTTTCTTTCCGTTTTCAATAGGGCCTCACTATGTAGACCAGGCTAGCCTTGAACTCACTTGTCTGTACCTCCTGAGTGCTGGGATTAAAGGCGTGCACCACCGTATCTTCAGTGGTCCGTCTGTGTCCCTCTCCGCCCCCCATTGTAGAATGGAACACCAGGCCTTGCACACATGAGGCAAGTGCTCTTTCACTAAAGCCCCAACCCCAGCTCTTTGAAGCCAGGGTTCTTAGCCTGGATTCCACAGCCCACCAAGACTGTGTGCCCAATGTTAGGTGTAGAACATTCTTCTGGGGCGGGA
>PVIU01018919.1:0-37802 GCA_004026605.1 Ondatra zibethicus
ACCATTTTGTATAAGAACTTGAACACACACAGATTCTGCAACTCTCAGATGCTTCCACCTCCCACAGACATAAAAGATTCCTGAATAAATAATAGGTAGAGGAAAACTGTAAAGGGCATAATAAATAAGAAAGTGTACTCATTCTGCTTGATGACAAAGAATATTGCATCTGTGTAAATTGTGCTTTCTGCACTGCATACTGTGTGTAAAATGCTACTCAACAGTTTTGCTGGAGGAAAAGCTGCTTTAAAAACATCACACTTTCATGACATACTTGCCTTATACAGGATACCTACACAGAGAGATGGAGTGTTCTTTAAAAACCCAATTATGTAGGAAATGTTACCACCTCTTAACAATCAAATTCCTCTGGTCTTGAGTGATAAAAATGCTTTATTGCTTTTCTTTGCATAGGGCTGTGTCTAGGCTTTGAATTTTAGAAAATTTTTTGAGGGAAAGTAAACATGTTTTTTTTTAAGTCTTTTTTTCCCATCAGATACAGCCGCATGCATTCCAGAAGGCTTCACAGATGCCACAAAGAATCAGAAAGTAAAGAGATGAATTCAAACAGCAAACCACGTGACACTTGTTAAGTGAAATTCAGTAGAGTCCAGGCGTCTGAGTATTTTTCTCCTCACATTTATGGTAGAGAATATTAGTTTTACATGGATACACAAGGAAAATAACAGACCCTAAAGTTAGAGGATTTGGTCATAGTCCTGCTGGAAGTTGCCTAACAGTTTAGAATTTGTATTAAAGGCTGGGTTGTCTACTGTCAGAGCTCACTTCTAATAATCATTTTCATTTTATTTAGATGTTTAATTACTTTATGAAATCACTTCTGTATCTGTAGAAAATTGTATTTCTATCAAGCTTCAGGAAGTTTTAATAAATAATTTCTATGATCTTTCATGTAATGGGATACAGTTGATTTTGAAGTAATGTTTAAGGTTGTAAAAGTTTCTGGAAGATTCTTTGCAAAATATATGTATAGAATTCCCTGAATGGAGAGGTCACATAGAGATAACAGATATTTCACTAACAGATATTGACAGTTGCTTTATTATTTAATAGAATAATATAACTCTGGCAACACTTCAAAGAGAGGCAAATACCATATATCCTTTAGTGCTTGTAATTCTTGTTTCTGTTTTATTTCTAGATGGTAGATGCTATGTCTAGAATGATCAAACCTATCTTGGAAGAAGAAACAATTCAAAAAAGATATCTGGGCCCTGACTATTACAGATTTGTTATGCTAGCCCTGCTTAAAAATCATGGACTTATTTACAATAGACAAAATCAAACCCTCATCTCATTTAAGCTATAATAGCCATGGTTTGCTTCTGACAGGAATTCTAAGCCATGCTTTGCTATTTATTTTACATATCTATTAGGTAATTTTCCTGCTGCAAAATGCCTGGAAAAGCAATTCTAAGAGAGGGAAAGTTCATCTTGCCTAAGAGCCCAGCCAATCACTGTGAAGAAGAAAGGACAGAGAGGTCACACCTCCATTGCAGCAATAGAGTGAGGTGGCACCTTTTTCCCATGGTGCAAAAGGAATCAGAGAAGCCAGACAAAACCAGAAGGAGGTGCATCCCTGAAAAGGCCTACACCTAATGACTTGCCTTTGCCAGGACCAGCTCTGCAAATGTTCTTCAGAACGCAAAATAGATCCATAAGCTTGGAGCTCAAACCATGAGTCTTTGGAGGCAATTTCAGATTCAAACCAAAACATGTACATATTAAACATAGTGGAGAAAATGATTTTTACAGTCTTTGGTTTCAACAGATTGTTTCTTTCTTGTTCAAGCAGAATAAATGTGTGGTTGACTGTTCACATGCTTATCTCCCCTGCCTGAAAATCCTTTTGAAATTACAGAAAATTAAATTTAAGAAAAGAATGAACAAAGAATTACAACACTGTTCATGATACTGAAGTATAACAGATATATGTAAGAAATTTCAGGAAGATGCAAAGGAGAGAAATGCAATTGAAAGAAAACATAAAACTACACTAAACACCCATGAGAAAGCTGTTGCTTTTTGCAACAATTAATTAATTAATTCATTTGGTTTCTTGAGGGCAAGGGGCACAGTTCTTAGGATTGCTTCAGACTTACTAACTATATTTATAGTACAAAATACCATGGCCAAGTGGGCTAGTATTTTAAAGACTATTGATTGAAGGAGTTCCCACAGCAACTAACTGCTGTGTCTGTCAGTATGTTTAGGTCGTACACACTTGTCATAATTTTTGGATCTGTCTTTATCATTATCCACAGTGCTGTGTGTGTATCGCGTTTCTCACTGTCCTTCCATGGCTGTGTGTAGGACTTGGAGGGAATTGAAGAATCTCACAGTGCCTCACTCAAGCCTTTCCCTGAACTTTCTGTCTCTTATTTGTGTTCATTTAGCTCCATTTTCTTGAAGGCTCTATGCTCATTGTTTTTTAAATCTAACCGTCTAAACCATAGGAAAGAATGTAAAATACAGCAAAAATATAGGGACATTTGATAATAAGGACTTTACAAAGAAAAGCATTGAGGAAATTTGTAAAGCCACATTGTTCTTTTATTTCTTTTACAGGTCTTTTATCTGTCATGCTCTTTAAAACACTTTGTCATTGTGCAACTTCAGCTCGCTACCTGAACTCTCCCTATCTGCTTGTTCCACATTGTTTTCTTAATATCTAAAGACGACATTACAACAGGCAAATAATGTAATGGAGATAATATACGTAGGTTGTAAAATAGTAATGCAAAATGATTTCAGTATAAATAATAAATAACAAACCGTGCACTTATTTTATTTACCTTGTTTATTATGTGTGCCTTTCCCATAGAATGTGGGGTTCTTGAACACAAAGAATACTGACCTTTATTTTTCAAAATATCCATTGTTATATTCTCATCATGTGAACTGGTGCATGCATGGCAGCTGATGCAAAGTTTTTGTAAATGTAGAATAAATTCATAAGAGTTATTGGGTATGTTGAAGTTAAACTTTCTGTTACTTTAACTGGAGAGAATTGTTAAAAGCAAACTACTTTGTCTTTAGAGTTTTGAGATCTCCCAATTGCTCCACTCTTGCTTTCTCTCCTGCCACCTTTACTGGATTGTTTGAAAATGTCCAATCATTCTGCCTTAGCTTCTTGAGTGCCAGACATGGATCACCTTTCTATTAGTCTTTCTGTCTCTCTCATTTCCTCTGTACTCCTCTCTCTCTGTCTCTCTGTTTCTGTCTCTGTGCCCCCTCCCCACCCTGATCTGGAGGTGTATGGACTAGTTAGAAGCAATCAAACACAGGTACCGAGTCTAAAGTAAGACAGAATTACAGTTTCTCCCATATTTTTATAGCATTCTCAGAAAATAGAAAATATAACTTTACAGTAAAGTGAGACAAATGAAAGACTTCTACCTCCAAAGTGACGTCGTATTATTTTGAACATAGAGCAAAGGAATATCCTCAATACCATGAACATGGACTTCCAATTTGGCTGTTATATATAACCAAGAGGGACAGGGCAAACAGTGCTGTTTTCCCTTCAAAAGAAAACAAAACAAATAAACAATCAATCAAACAATCATCAAACTGTCCTAATGAACTCATCCTCATAGTCCTTCAGTTACAAATGGATGCTACGAACAGCAATGAAGAGTAAACAGTGGAGCAGAACATAGATTTAAGAGGAGGAGAGTTATCAGAGCTCAAGACTGCTACATTTATTCAATGTGCTAGAGACCACTCCTAAGTTTTCTAAATTTAGAAATGATCTTGATAATTATGAAAAGTAAATTATTGATTATCATGTTTGTATACATTTAAGCCATGGCAATTTATTTAATGTGTCATAAAATTTCCACTTTTAATACTAATGTACAGATGACAATAACATAAAAAATATAACGAAGACAAAGTTAGGGACAGAATTTCTGTTTGGGTCATAGATGTAGGTAGGAAAAGAAACTCTTTATAGAACCACTCAAGTGAGAACACAGACTGGCCTCGTTTCTTAGTGACCCAAATGACTTGAAACAGGTTCAACATCATAGTAAGTCTGAGCGAATACTTTCAAGAGATACTGGCTATTGCTGGACTACTGGTTGGGAAACAGGGAGTCTGCTAAGTCCAAAATTTTCTGTGTTTACCAGCTCCATATTCCACTTAATGGGAGCCAGGCAGTCTCAGAACTTCCTAATAGCCATAAAGAGAGATTCCTTTTGTACCATATGGAAAGTTCTTATCCCTACAATTTATTTTAAAAGAATTTTTACTACAGAGGAATGGAGTAATTTGTGACTTAGAGTTATATGGCAAACTTTATTATAGGTTGCCCTTCTATTAATCATAGAAATTGTTACTAGGACCAGTTTCTGTTCTACATACCTGAAAGCATGGCATTCTCAGGGTTTTCCAAGGAATATATTGCATGTTCTTCTATGTTTCTATTTTATTCTTGTGGAAAATTATGTAATAAGTCATGTTCTGCTTTCATCATGCTTTGTTAAGACTCTGAAATATTAGCACTATATAATTCCTTTGGTGCTCACACAAAAGACTAGATGGAAACAGGGAGATATTTACTCATTAAACAAAATAATCAACTTAGATCACTTTCTTGTGGAAAATGGAAGTTATACATAACATATATATATATGTATGTATGCAGTTTCAAAGCTGAAATCATGTGAATATTTAGTGTCATTGGTAATCAGCTTCACAGAGATATTGGGGGAATGTGGCAGTTTCTATTCAACTAGATACCCATTAAAATCTCTTGGCTGACAGAAATTGATGACTCTGTGTATGTGTGTGTGTTTGTGTGTGTGTGTGTGTGTGTGTGAAGAATGTATGCTTTAAATGCATTTATATGAATTAATTTTTCCCTTTGGCTTTGTATGGAAGTTATAAATCTCCATAAATAGGGTTCCATCAAGCTTATACTCATTTCCGATTGTTTTCATTTTGTCTGAACTATTTTGATTTAATCATTTTGTATGTTTCTGGTATATGAAACTTTCCTTTAAGTCTCCTTTATCAGACAGTCTTTGCTTCTCTCTTAGATTTTGCCTTCTTCCTGTGACTGCTAATTCACAACTTTGTCTCTAGAGGGATAACTAATTTCTTTGCTCTCCATCAGCTGAGTAACTCTCTAAAAGCAGCAGCATTAGGACCACTATTCAAGGCACAGTCACACCTTTCCACTGTACAGAAAATTTAAATTGATCCAGATGCATGAACCACAAGAAATGTTATAATTCACACATTAGCTTTGTTAATGAAAACTTACTCTTTTCATGTACTAAAAAAGACTTATAGGACTTTATAAATAAATCACACACAGTCAATATTAGAAATAGACTTTAATAATTAGTTACAAAGAAATGTCAAAGGATAGGCATGTAGAAAGATAAAAGCTCACTGTAGAAGTCTAAGCAGTGATTTTCTACACAAATATCTTGCAGGCAGGTCACTGCTGTAGATCATAGGGTTTTAGCTGGGCGATATGGATGATTTTCCTTTCTTCCCAAGTGGTGTGAAGAGTACCTTCCAGAAACATCAATGGTGGTCAGTAGAAGTGAAAGTTCTGGTTGGGCACCAACTTGCCTATCCTGTGTTCGATAATAGAAATGAGTGTTGTTTTCAGCACAGATACCCTGTGTAAAGAGAGAGATGATGTTTAATAGCATATTTATCTGTGCTTAATACAATATGATATTGCCCCAACATTTTCTATGATCAACATTTTAAAGAGCTTCTCTGTATGAACATAATTTAAAAGATACAGAAAAGAGAGCTGCTTTTCTCACCAGGGAAGAGAGAAACATTGGACCCAGCAGGGACAGGAAACCAGAGGATGTAAGTGAGACTGAAAATGATCAGATATGGGGTGCTATGAAAAAATTTAATCATGAAAATATCTATTATAATAGTTGGAAATATTTCATTCTGTGTACATCAGTGTATCAAGCCACAATATCATGCTATAAGTAAATGAACCAAATGAGAACATTTTCTAATTATTCTTTGAGTATGATTGGTTTTGTCAATAAAACTTTTGCACATGGTATTTACATGTGGAAAATATTGTTTTCCTCATAAGCAAAAAAGATTGGTTGGTTAAATTCAAGTGGCAAACAAAACACACGAACTATTTTTTGTTTCATGAATATATGGGATTGATACAGTATTCTTCTAAAAGAATGAAATAAGAGGAAGAAAAACAAAGAGAAGAAGGAGCAGGTAGACGAAAGTTTGAGAGAGATTGGCATCAGGAACAAAGACTTGCAGGAAACCTTCAGTGGTGGAAAGATGACTGAGTGGAGAAGATTATAGAGGAGGGATTGATGCCACGATTGAGTGCTGTTACGGTGAACAAAAAGTCAAGAAAGAGGAACCAGAAGAAGGCAGCAACAGTAGCCAGATGGCTGCTTGCAAAGTTACACTGGAAGTGCTTAGCTGGCTGGGTCGTTGGTTACTTTAAGTTACTTTAAAAATAAAGAGATTATAAATGGAAGTAATGAATTAAGGGTGTTATGTAGCTACAATCCACCACCTGGATGCTGATGAGAAGCCAAGGATTCCCAACGTGTTTACAAGTAGTCTAGAAGCAATGAAACAAGAATAGAGAAAATGTGACACAGTCTACTTAAAACTGCAATTCAGGAAAATGTTCTAAAGCAAAGAAGAGGGAAAACATGGATTCTTGAGTGGGGATATCTAGGAGAAGGGAAAATGGGGTTAGAAACTATCATATTTCATTGTATGTGTGGGTATGCATGTATGAAATGCTCAAAAATTTTAAAAAAATTGCAAAAATTTACAATTCTTATAAAGATCAAATGTATATGTTGAAATTTTGGTGGAACTGAATCAGAGTGGCTAGTTCTGAAATTCAGCTTAAGCTGATAGACCTTCAAAGAAAGAAAAGTCCTTCAGACTTATAGCATAAAGAACAGAGGGGAATAAAATTACTTCAGGAGTCCATAAGATCTTATATAGAGAGTGAAAAAATTATTAAATTTCCTTTGTACTTAATAATTCAGATTTGACCTTGAGAAATGAATGGGAAGTTTTCCATGACTTTTATTTGTTTTTAGACATAAAATGTTAGTGAAGCATACCTAAGGGGATTTGGATTTTATAGCTATGAAATACTATGCTACAGAAAACTGTTTTCACATTCTCAGAAGAAAACATTAATTTCTTGATTTTGGAGAAAGAGGCTTGTCTCCTGCTACATGATCCTTGTGAAATGACAAGCAAAAGGTGTTTAGATTCCCACATTTAGAATTTTCAAAATTCATTCCATCTTTGTGCTATTTTTAAGGAAAATAAACACATAATTAAAAAGCAGCAAGCTTATGGGTCAATATCTAATTGCTGCTAGAAATCTCTTTTATAGTCTTTTCAGAATATCAGTGTTTCTGAATATCAGCTCAGTTTTTCACTAGTAAATCCAATTTTCTTTCAATAACTTGGTAACATTAATGTAGCCATAGACTATGCATGGATCATAATTATCTTCAAACATGTTGAAAAGTTATTAATATAAGCAAATTGTCCTTAAGTACTTAAAACTATATTTCATGTGTCAGTGCATATTCACATGCATACATATTCATAATACTTTTATTTTTACAAAGGCGGAAAATTTCAGAAAAGGAATGTTTTTTATTCACATTTAAAAAGAGCAGTATATTTACAATGAACACTAAAAGAAATTAAAAGTAGATGTGAAAAATAAAGTATTAGGGCAAAGAAAATGAAATTTTTTTGGTTTGGTTTGACGTGTTTCATTGAAAGAAACAAGCAAGATGATGAGGAATAAGCCCATGAGAACCACAACCAAAACAGAAACTCTGATGGCGTAGAGAGGAGGCTTGCAGAACAAATTATAAGATTTAATATAATAGGCAACATTTAGTTAACGGTTCGATTTGTTCATAAAGTTGTAAGTGATGCTAATGAAACTCACAGCCCAAGGTTGGGATTGTGATCAAGTTGGGATAAAACAAGAAAAAATTATTTCAGAGAAAGATAGTATGGTATAATTTGGTTGGTTCAGATGAAAGGACCTCAGAGTTCTGTTACGGGATTGGATTCTAGGAAGAAGAAACTAGATTTTTGAAAAAAAAATACTACATGCTAAAGTAGACTCAGTTCTATAAGTGTCATGTTATTAGTGATTCAAAAATTTTATACAATAATTTTGATCACACTCACTTCCTTTCATCTGAACTCTTCCCAGATCTGTATCCCCTTCCTTTCTCACCCAATTTTGTGTCTTTTTCCCCACCAAGTCCTGTTTGTGCTGCCCAAAAATTCCAAGATGTGTGGTCTTTATTGGAGTGGGATCAACTTATTAGGGCTATATTTTTAGAGAAAACTGAAATTTCCTCTCCCAATAGATAAAAACTTTTATCATTTCTTCAGCTTGGGGTAGCATTGTGTGGCCAACTTGCCTCTCCATGTTGGGATTTTGTCCTGGTTATGTTTGCATAGATCTTGAGCATGGTGTCACAAGTGCCTTAAGTTCATATGTGCAGCTTTCCTACTGTGTCCAGATGACACAATTTATATAATTATTTATATAAAGATAACAATGTAGTCATCCACTACTTCTAGCCCTTATATTCTTTCTACTCTTTCCTTAACAATGATCCTTGGGCTTGTGGAGAAGAAGGTTCTCTATGTATGTTCCATTTAGGATTGGGTACTCTAGTCTTTTATGCTGAACTTTGGCCAGTTGTGGATTTCTGTGATGCTCATTATTTACAATAAACAGAAACTTCCATGGTAAATGTTAAGGAATGGCTTTATCTATAGGCACAATGTTAAGCCATTATAGATGGGTTAAAACTATGTCCATTTAGCAGAGTAGTAGTACTAGATTTTCTCATAGGGTATATGATCTGTCTAGCCATAGGCTTTTGACCTAACAATGGTACTGAATACAGGCTTTATCTATTGGAATAAACTGTAAATTCAAACAGTGGTTGGTTACGTCCATGACATTCATACCATGATTTCACTAGTGGGTATGTCTTGTCAGGCCAGGTGTGATTGCTGCTAATGAGGTTCACAAATTGGTAAAACTGATCAATTATTTATATGCTGTAGTAACATATATATCACCTTCTAACAGTATGAAAGCTACCAGAATGATTTACCTTCCAGGTCCATACAAGATTGTTTCTCCATTTTCTATTACTCAATTTGTGGTGTCATTTTTTTTTAAATAAGGTTTTACTGCCAAGCTCTTGGGAACCAATAGCATTGACAGTCATCTATAAGATTTGGGAGATCTTTGAAACCATCACTGGCCAGCAAAGCCCAAGGAGGTAAGTCATTTTCTAGACTGGACTTTTTATATGTTTGTCTCTCTGTATACAAGGTCCCTTGTCAATCTACCTCAAGACCCACCCATACCATTCCTGGGCAAAGGATGTTCAATCATAACACAAGGCACTTGCATAATTATGGTCATAGTAGGCTCATTTGTAATAGCCAGAACCTAGAAACAGCCTAGATTCCCCTCAATGGAAGAATGGATAAAGAAAATGTCATACATTTATACAATGGAGTAAAAAGTAGTGGCTAAAAACAATGACATCAGGAAATTTGAAGGCAAAAGTATGGAACTAGAAAAGTCATCTTGAGTGAGCTAACCCAGACCCAGAAAGACAAACATGATATGTACTCACACATAAGTGGATACTAGCTGTAAATAAAAGATAACCATACTACAATCCACAGTTTTAGAGAGGCTAGGTAACAAGGGGGACCCAAGGGGGAACACATGAATGTCTCTGGGGAGGGCAAATAGAAGAGAACTCCTGGGTAGATTGGGGCCAGGTGGGGATGGGAACTTGAGAGGTCAGGTTAGAAGAGAGGTAGAGTACTAGAAGAGATAACTGGAAGGGGGGATGCATTTCAGGTAAGGTAGAAACCTAATACAAGGGAAACTTCCATGAATCTAGAAAGATGATCCCAGCTAAGAGTCCCCAGCAATAGTGGATATGTAGCCTGAACTGGCCTTCTGTGTTCAGATTAGTGACTACCTCAATTTGTTACAGGAGGAGCGAGCCTGCTTTTCGTCCCAGCCGCCCGGCTAGCTTAACCCCTGAAATAATCACACAGAAATTGCATTAATTAAATCACTGCCTGGCTCATTAGCTCTAGCCTCTTATTGGTGAACTTTCACATCTTGATTAACCCATTTGTATTAAATCTGTGTGTCACCATGTGACTTACCAGCAAGATCCTAACCTATGTCTGTCTCGGCAGGAGATTCATGGCATCTGCCTGTCTGTCCTTCTTACCAGCATTCAGTTCTGTCTACTCCACCTACCTAAGTGCTGCCCTATCAAAAGGCCAAAGCAGTTTCTTTATTCAACCAATGAAAGGAACACATAAACAAAAGGACCTTCTATACCATTTCCCCTTTTCTGTTTAAACAAAAAAGAAAGGCTTTCACTTTAACATAGTAAAATTACATATGACAAAACAGTTATCAAGCAAGAATTACAGTTACAATATTTAGATCTATTTTATCTTTTATCATAACAATGTAAAACTATAACTATCTATCTATTCTTCAACTCCATCAAAGACTCCAGAAGGATATAATATTATTTAAGTAAACAAGAAGTACATTCTAAGCAGCTTCCAAAACTCTAGAAATGACAGAGACATTGTGTTGCCTGGACAGTCACCCAAAGTTATTTTGAACCATTGGGGCTTCCATCTTCAGCCTACAGGCCCATAGTATCCAGCAGACATTTCCATGAAGCAGGAAATTTTAAAGACAATTCAGTCACTTTTTTCTGTGTCCTGCAGAATGTCTCAAAGACTCTTTTATGAAATAGGAACCCAAAAGGATCATCTCACCTTTAAGCAAGTTCAACAGTCCTCTCTCTGTGGGTTCTTTGTGTCCAGTTTATGCAACAGTCCAGGCAAGCAGTTTCTTGCCCAAATGGCTAACCAACTCCATAAGGAGCCTCTTTGATGCCCATCTTCCTCTTGAAGTAGATTGGTGCTGCCAGGAGCAGATGTGTCTTATTGTCATGAAAAGCCCTAAGTTATTAAAACATCTTAAATGCCATATTCTGTAGTCTTTGAAAGATATGAAGAATGCCTATCTGAAATATATCTATGCACATCTAGAAAATCTAACTAACATGACTACAAACTTGACTATTATAGATGATTATTCATTAAAAACCTATATTTCTCAATTATACATTACATTTTTTAAATGAACTACACAATCACAATACCTTAATCAAGAGCAGAAATATACATATAACAAGACTGACCTTAAATTTATATCAATAAATCAAAATCCATACCAATGCAAATTATTCAATTCTATATCATATCCTCCTTTAAATGTAAAAGAACATTTATAATCAATATTTGGGAATATGGGCCCAGTTATTTCTCTCCAAACTGCTTTGTGATGAATGGGGGTGCTGTTAATCAGGCCTTTCATGATATATCATATGTGCTAGGTTCATCTCAGTCACCAGTTGAGTGAAGTGATTTTCTTAAGGTATTCACGGTGATCTTTCAGGAGGGCATGGTCTACCATACCATATTGGTCTAGAAGCAATCCACAGGGTCTCATCTTCTGTTAAAACAAAAGAAGAACCTCTTTTCCAAAGCATCATATCCTTAGATCCTAATTCTGAAGTCATAATACCTTTATTATATACATGCTGGTTTAGCTTAGTCCATACTATGAAATGTCTCTTTGTACTTAGCTCCATTACAGTCAAAAAAAATCAAAGAAAACACAATAAAATACATAATCCAGACTCTCTGTGAATTTTCCATTTTTACATGGCTTATTTTTCTTTACTCTTTTTAATCTATCAATATTTTTACTGCCTGTCTCTTTAAAAACTTTATACATTTTTTAAAGCATTAACTTTACTTTCTGACTCTCTATACTCCTTTTCTTCTCTCTCCCAAGCCTCTGTACAACATTGTGACCCATTTAGAGGTCATTTATATCTGAATCTGCCCTATTGTGAATTTGTAATTCTTTACTGTCTTGAAGAGCTTTTAAAATGCAAAGCAGCTTGTTTGCAGCTGCTCTGGATGTTGGCTCCACCTCTCTCCAATTTCAAAATGTTGGACATACCATTTCTGCTAGCTCTGGGCCGCCAGGTAGGACCCACACTCAGCACTTTAACTCTGAGAATGAGCATGCAGCACATAAACTCTTATTATCCGAGTTACAGCCAAATCTGCCACGCAGAGCACTGCGCAGCCTGGAAACACTCTGTTTATGTGGTGAGAATCCACTATGCTCTCCTTGTGCACGCCTAGTAGACCTGATCCCGCCATCTGCCCAGGCAGGGAGCACTAAGTCATTGGCATGGTCTCAGAGTACTTTCTTCCCAATCCTGAGCGGGCACACAAACATCCAGTCCCATAAAAGCCATTGAAATGCTTCACAGCCAGAGTTTGCGCTGGTGGCACAGCCCAGGAAGACCCGTTTTAAAACTGTGTGGCTTTTTTTTTTTTTTTTGTGTGTGTGTGTGTGTGTGTGTGTGTGGCTGCTGATTCAGGAAAAAATTTCTGTGGCACACTGCCAGGAAACAGCAAAAACTTTGTTAAACTCTGTATTCTTTTTGAAGCTTTCTCAGATTTTACTTGGAGTCAGTCAACCATGTTGAGGCATCAGTTGTTACAGGAAGAGCAGGCCTACTTTTTGTCCTGGCTGCCCAGCTAGCTTAACCCCGAAATAATCACACAGAAATTGTATTAATTAAATCACTGCCTGGCCCATTAGCTCTAGCCTCTTATTGGCGAACTCTTACATTTCGATTAACCCACTTCTATTAAATCTATGTATCACCACATGACTGTGGCTTACCGGCAAGATTCTAACGTCTCAGGCAGGAGATTCATGGCTTCTGCCTGTCTGTCCTTCTTCCTAGCATTCAGTTCTGTCTACTCCACCTGCCTAAGTGCTGCCCTATCAAAAGCAACACATAAACAGATGGACCTCCTACACCACCAATTGTCATCAGAGAGCCTTCATTCACTAATTGATGGAAACAGATGCAGAAACCCACACACAAATATTAGGTGAAGCTTAGGGAATCCTGCTGAAGAGAGGAAGCAAGGATTCAAGGAGCCAGAGCAGTCAAGGACATCACAAAAAACACACAGAAATAACTATTCTGGGATCATAGAAACTCACAGAGTCTGAACCAACAACTCGGGAGCCTGTGTGGAACTGACCTAAGCCCTCTACATTTATGTAACAGTTGTATAGCATGGTCTATTTGTGGGACTCCTAATACTGGGAGTAGGGGCTGTCCCTAAAATATTGTCTAGCTCTTGCAAACTTATTCCTCATACTGTATTGACTTGCCGAGCCTTAATACAAAGGAAGGTATTAAATCTTAGAGCAACTTGATATATCATGCTTTGTTGATACCCATGGGTGGCCTGCCCCTTTCTGAACAGAAACGAAGGAGGAGGCAAAGGGGAGGCAGGGGGAGGGAATGGTAGGAGATGAGGGAGGGCAAACTGCAGTCAGGATTAAATTAATGTCAAAAAGAAGACACATTATTACCCCGTTATGGCATAATTCAACTTTGACACTTTTGTTTTGTATGGGATAGATATAGTTTAGAAAGATTTCACATTGTTATGGTTCCATATGATGATTTGAAAGGTCTTCAGTGTTACATGTTTTAGAGTTTGAATATCTTAGTGAAGTAGGGTCTTAGGAAATGGACAAGATGGAATTGTTGGTTGTGAGTTTTAATTTAAATTATTAAATGCCAACACTGACAAATAATCAGACTAAAAATTATGATTTCTACATAGAAAACTTTAAAATGTACTCTATCTTACTCTCATAACTGAGTTTAGCATTTGGGAAGTGCTCAGTGGTGGAATCCTTGCCTAATGTGTGTAAGGCACTGGATTCAATCTTTGACATTAATTACAAAACATATGGAAAGGAAAGCACTAGGTTTGAGGAGCTTCAAGTTTCCCTCACATTGTTTCCCTTATTAGCCTCAACAGTAAATGTTGAGTGTCGGGATTGCCCTGGTATATAGTTCAGCAACACACTTTAACTTTCTAGTTTGTAACAAAGTGTGAGTCTTGAGCATCTTTGATAAATGTGCATAGGTGAAAGCAATCTTGGTCCTCAGAAAATTTCTTTAAATTCTCTTGTACTCTTCCAAACCTTTAAGACCTTAGGTAGATATGTCTAGATAGAGTGTTTGCTTCCTTTACTGTCCATTATGAAGATTACTCTCATCTCTTCTGGAAGTTCATTCCCAAGTAAAGATTTTGATCATTCTAGAGTATAGTATTTTTCTTGTGAGTCCTAGCACACTCATCTTTAGACAATTTGGGGTACTGGGTGAACTACCATGCTCTATGATTAAGGGAAATTCCCAATATAGTTTCACTGGGAAACACATCATTGTAAGTTGTTTTGAACAGCTGAAAATAATAACTAAATAGCAATGGCTAGCAGAGGTCTGAATTTTTCATCCAGGGAAGTTTTGCCACTAAACAAAAGTGTATACATATTGGTTCAGTCAGTCCCTCTTTTTAGCCACCGGAGTGCACACAGGTAAAAGTCTGATAAGCACAGGACCACACTGTTCCCTGGGGTTTCCCTAACTACAGAGCTGACAGAATAAAACTGTGTATTTGAGCTTGAGATGTGGATTACTCTTCACTAGAGGTTAGTGCTTAAAACGTGGAATTGAAAAGGTCAGCACTTTTATCCATTAAGCCATCAAGCTTTTTTCTATAATAAGAGTAGATGAAAGGTTTTAACTTGAATCACAAACGTAAAGTTCAGCAGACTGATCATATCTCAAATGGAAAGAACAAGACAAAAATACCTTTGTCATTCTGTGGATTGGAATCCAGTGGTCTAAATGTCAGTGCAGAATGGCAGAGTATCAATCTCAGATCCTATCACCAAAAGTCAGAGATATAGCAATTTTCAGCTTTCTAAATCCACATTATATTTAAAAATAGGATCTCAGTTTGAACCCTACTTATCTAATACTAGCACAAGTTTAGATTTTACAATAACATGCTTATTTCTAATTACATGCTAATAAATGTGACACCCTGTTTAGGATCCAACAATGCTATTGCTATTCTATAATATGCCACATACTGAAGGCAAGCAACTACTGTGCTTACTTCCTAAGCAGGATTTAATTGCTTACTTGATATGATGAAAATAAAGACAGATTTGATCTTATTGTTCATATAAAACAATAGTGTATAGGCACTTAGAGTTTTCACTGATATTTATAGTTCTTTTATTGAATTGTAACATCCAAATATTTTCTAAGACATTACCAAGCTATTGTGGTTATAATTTTCTTCCCGAGCGACAAACACTGGCTCCTCTTTATTGTGTTTTTCCTTTTTTAATACCTCTTTATTAAATTTAGTGTATTTATATAACAAGGCAAAGAAATATAAAACGAAGAGGTTTTTCCTAGGATACCATTTCCTGCATATTGGGAAATTATATTTCTTTCATGAAAAATAGGCTTTCATAACTTTGTCTTGATCAAATAGAGAATTCTGCAGAATGGCAGCAAATAAACTAACAATATGGAAGAAAACTACAACAAATCCATTAGATAAATAATTACTCTACCCTTATGATTCAGGAAGCAAGACAGATGAACCCTCTGCCATCCCATGTACTTTATTAGATACTTATACTCTGTATATGGCTCATTTTGGATGCTGATTTCTTAATAAAGTTAAAATATAAGACATTTTAGATGTGTTTCCTTTATAGGATTCTGAATTATGCCTTTCAGGCTTCTATAGGAAGATGCTATGAACTGAGTTATTTATCAATAACAGAAATTGATACCTCATAATTCCAAAGTCTGGGGAGTCCAAGATTAAGGTTTTGGCAGAATCCAATAAGATTTGTTTTTTGTTTGTTTGATTTATTTTTGGCTGCGTTTCTGCTGTCAGTGTTTGTTTTACTAGCAGATGATAGTTTCTCATTGCTATGTTACATGGTAAAAAGAACAAAGGAACTTCCTTGCTACTCATTAGGGGAGTATTAAGGATCTATTACTGGGAATGTAGAGGTGGGTTAGATGTTATGACCACTTGCTGTTCTTACAGAGGACTGAAGTTTAGTTTCCCAGGATCCACATTGTGTGGGTCTACAATTGTCTGGAACTGCAATTCCAAAAAATCAACACCCTCTTTTAGCTCCTAAGACAAAAAAAGTAACTATATATATATATATATATATATATATATATATATATATATATATATATATAGTCAGTAGGGATTCTTTGTAGGCACTAGATGGGCTTCTATGTGTTCAGTGAGTTATGGAATTGTTTTTTTAGCAATAGGGCTCTACCATCAGGTTTTGGAGTACAACCAATAGCTTTGGCAATAACCTGTGTTTATGGGTTTCTATTGTGCCCCTTTGGCAAACAAATCTTTTACATATAACCCATTCCTGACAATGAAGGTTTTGTTTGATGGTGAGCATTGTTTAGTTGGGTTTTTTCTGCATTTGATTATTCCATTTACATTTCTTTTATGGATGTTTATTTTAAAAAGCTTCTTCTATATTAGGTTTCCATATGACCCCTCAAGTGGCCCTTGGTTTTATTTCTCTCTCTTTGCATTCCTTCCCTGCTTCACTGCCCCTCTCCATTTGATCCTTCCATTCTAGCCCCTGCCCCACGTCCATCCATAACTCTGTATGCTATTTCCCATTCCTAGAGAGTTTATCTCCTCTGTCCCAGTCCCTTTCTCTATACCTGTATTGTTCATGGTACTGGAATGTAGCCTGAATGCTACCAGAGGAACAAGGTAAACACAAATCCAGGTACACATCCTGCAATCTAGAATAGTGACATCTTTCCAAGATACACTGGTACAATAGTTGTGGGAATGATTGGCTACTCCGTGAGATGGAACCCATCCAGGACACTACCCAGTTACCCAAGAACCTGAGAGTAGATGAGTGATAGACATGCAGAAAAAACAAATACTACCTGTTCTGCTTAAGTAATGTGGTAATATGATGACTCCTAATGACATTCTGCTGTACTCGTAGATCAGTGTCTTTCTCAGCCACTATCTTCTTCCTGCAATATTTTGGAAGCAACACAGAAACCCACAATTGCATGATGTGCAAACAGTGAGAGATCTTGGAATACTCAGTGGTAAATAGACTATCTCCATCAAATCCCTCCCCTCCGGGCTCAGAGAACCTTGCAGACAAGGAAGTGAAAGATTGCTAAGATCCAGGGGGTCTGGAAGACACCAAGGAAACTAAGCTTTCTAGACACAACAGGACTGAAGCACAGACGAACTCACAGAGACTGGGGCAGCATGTACAGGGCATGTACAGGTCTAAGCTAGAGATGGGGTACCAGTGCTGAGGGAAAGTAGGTGCAAGCCCCCTTCACTAACATGGGAGCTATTTCCAATTGATAACCACTCACAAAGGAAAAACTAATTTTTTCTAAGGGAGTATCATCAGGTATTTAAACCACACATAAGAGCAGGCCCCATGCCCAGCAGTAGATGCCAATATAAAACAAATTCTATGTTATTTATGGAGAATTTCATCTCATGTACTATGTAAGGGCATTTATTTATATGATACAGATCTTTTGCTTATATAATATATTTTCTAATTTTATTTTTACGGGTTTTCTATATGTGCGACTGTGTTTTAGTGTCTGTATGCGTACCCTCTTGGCTTTTTTGTTTGTTTTTATTTTATCTTTATTTTCTTTTTAAGATACCTGTTTGTTTCCTTTTGACAGGGAGAAAAGAAAGCTCTGGACTTGGGTCGGGGGTATGGAAGTAGGGGAGAATCTCAGCAGAGTTAGTGACAGGAAAATTGTACTCACATTGTATTGTATGAAAGAAAATCCATTTTCAACTAGAGAATAAAGAGATCTATCCTTCATTGATTCAAGAGTGTAGCTCTGCTTACAGTCTAAGATCATACCTGAGAGGAGATCAGAATTTAATTAATAGCAGTTTCCCGAAAGATGTTAGAGGCTTGACCCTGAGATATAATCACCAATATAATCCAAAATGACTGGTATGGTTACAAAACAATGTAAATTTAGACAGAGCCACAAAAGGAAAATGTCCTATGAAATTGGAACTCAAGATGGAGGTTATATCAAAGGAACATCTGAAACTAATAGAAGACAGAAGATTGAAAGAAGGGTTCTGCCCTGCAAGCTTTGGGGATTCGCATACTCCTGACAGTACCTTTATTTTTAACACCCTTCACAACTATGCGAGAAAATAAATTTTGCTGTTTGTTTTAAATCAATTTGTTGTCTCTTCATCGCACAGCTAATTTGATTTTGTTGTCAAGGACAAAGGAAGCTTCAGTTTTTCTGGTGGTCATCTATTTATGTGACTGAGAATAGCACTATGATACAGTTTATGTTACATAAGACAGTCTTAGTAAATTGAAAACTTAATGAAAGGAAACAACAGTAGGGAAAGAAGTACCTTTAATCTCAGAGAAATACCTATGCCTTGGATCTATGCGTCATTCCTTATTTGTGTACGCACATGTAGGTTATAACTCTGCTTTATATATAGAACTCCATCACTCAAGGTAGTAAACCTCTCCCTTAGGAGAATGCATTTTAATAATTTAGATGAAGCCTGATAGGTGGGATTGCAGAATGATATGTAATTTTATTTTTTATTTCTTTTAAACTTCTGTAAGATCTTCTATAATGAGTAAACCAATTCATAATTCTATAAACAAGGTAAGGGAGGTTAACTTTCCTTCACATTCTTGCCAGTATTTAATTTTTTATTGTTGTTGATGAATTTATTTCTTTGACAACTTCATACATATCTGTAATGGACATAATTTGATCCACTTATAAATGCCGTCTCAGTAGATGGGAGATGATATTTCATTAATTTAATATACATTTATAAAAGAGTTGGCAAGTTTTCATGTACTTCGGCCATTCTTATTCCTGATTCAAAATATCTATTTAGGGATCTTGCGGCTATAAAATTAGATATTTATTGCCTTTACTATTGAGTTTTATGTAGTCTTGGTAAGCAGTGTTGGGGGGAGGAAGGAGAAGTAGAGAATCTCATAGAGTACCAGTTATTGTGCCTGTCTCTTCAGCATAGCTGCACAACAATCTGCTTTCCTAGGTGCAGTCCCTTGGTGAGGTGATTGACCCAGCTCAACTGGGATGTTCGGTCTCCACCCAGCCAAGCGTTTTTATTCTCTTCACCAGAAGTAGTCTTCTATTATTGAGCATTTAAAGCTATTATGACACTAGACACACGTGATAGCTCACCATGACCATTCCAGGAGGGTCTTAAATTATGCAGGGTTGTTTTCTATATTAATTCACTCGGGCAGCTGCAAACTGATAAAATGAAAACGATGAAAATATATTCTTTTAAGGAACTATAGATTTCCTCCCTCCCCCCATCTCTCTCCCTCTCTTTCCTCTCTTCCTTTTATTTCTTTCTCTTTTTACTGTCTTTCTACCGATCAAGACAGCCTTAGTATTCCCTAGATTTCTGGCTTTCTGCTTTTAGGCCATGATCTTTCTTCTCTTAGAACATTTTTTTAGAACACCTGCTGTATTACATTTTTCCTGTGCTCTTTTGTGATGCAAAGCTTTTTTCAAAAAAGCTTCTTTCCACTCCCACTATCCAAGAAATTTTTTTTTTTCTGAACCTAAGAATCTCTCTTTCTGAAAACCTTGCCTTTGAAAGGCAATCACAAATTTCTCCAAAGGACATTACCACTGGTCACACCCCATTTTTCTATGACTTCATTCTCATTACATTTGTAAAGATATACTTTTACTAAAAGATTGCAATTTCAGGTACTGGGGTTTAAGGTTTCTTTATATCCTTTAATAATGGTTTTTGATAGTGACCCTGGCATAAATTACTGCTTCAGAACCAGACTGAACTGAACTATTCTATTTCTTCAAGCACAAGTTCTGAGGGTCTGGTAACAACCTATTGCCAAGACTATGCTCAAGTGTATCTCCTTACTTTTCATCCAAGTTTTCTGGTGTCATCTTTATCTTCTAGCCCAGCAGAAGGTCTCTGTGGTAAATTAGTCTCAAACATTGTTCCTTCACTGATCCAAGCAGTGAAGGATTCTGGTACATGGCCTGTGATCTAGATGTGGCCCATTTTTCTCTGTCCCTATTTTTACTAACTCTGTACTAGGTTGTATTTCAGTAGATGAGGAAACAGTATGCTGGTCATGCTTAATTAACCCTTAGTTTGGTACCAAATCAATAAAACTCAGCCAATTGTGAGTTTCAGTGTGTGCCATGGCAACTCAGCATTTCTATTTTATACTTAAATTGTAGTTTAAGGGTCTTCCTTTCTTCCTCTTTCTTCTCAATTGGCTACCCAAGTTGCTGGTAAAGTTTTTAATTGTCTCTTAGCTGATCTTGTTGTCTATTATTTCCTTCATTATGGCAAGCATTTAAAATCCTTCTACATGGCTCATTTTTGTCCTGTTTAAACAATTGCATGCTGTACTCAATCATCAATACTGTGGCTGAAGTCTATTCTGGTATCTCACCTCATTTAGATAGTGACATGTCACTTGTCAATAGGACTTTGTTCTATGAAATACAATATTAAGTAATTCTCTCACTACAGAAAGGGAACATTGTATAATATATTTTATAAGCCAAGGTCAGTCATTAGACATGGTCTTTGATGTAACCATGAGGCAGAGTGCAAACAAGATGAGTGAATGATTGTATGACCTAGCATGCTGTTTCATTTTTCTATGAGTATTAGGAATATATTCTATAATAATGGAAAATGTGTAGCATAGTTAATATTTACAAGTTACATTTTGAATTATTGGCTGCTATACAATTTATGATTATATATACATATATTACAATTTTATATAATTATTATATCTTAGGTTTGTGACAAGAGCATTATCAAGAAAGAACAATTGAAATATATATATATATATATTATTGGTATGTTATGTGAGCTAGGCCATCACTAGGCAATAGAAGTCATTATCAACTTTGAGACAAGTAGGTGTAGGAAGTCCTGTCTTTGTGTTGCTTTCATTGGTTAATAAAGAAACTGCGTTGGACCTGTAGATAGGGCAGAACTTAGGTAGGCAGGGAAGACAGAACTGAATGCTGAGAAGAAGAAAGGCAGAGTCGGGGAGAGATGCCATGGACCCGCTGCCAGAGATAGACATGCTGAGACTTTGCTGGTAGGCCACAACCTTGTGGTGATATACAGATTAATAGAAATGGGTTAAATTAATATGTAAGAGATAGCCAATAAGAAGTTAGCACTAATGGGCCAATCAGTGATTTAATGAATACAGATTCTGAGTGGTTATTTTGGGGCTAAGCTAGCCAGGCTGCTGGGATGAACAAGCTGCCTGGCTCTCCCTGCAACAAGACCTGTATGTATGATCTCTTATTGACTGAACACAACATAGGGTATGACTGCATCTATAATCACTTCTCTTTTCCTCTCCTTATAGTTTCCGTTCTGAAACACACATTTTTATCACTTGACTGAGTCTTATTAATATGGTTGGTGAATTATAGACTGTACAGTCTACCAGTTATCTTTATCCATTTTTTCCTCAATCCCTTTCTGTCTCCAATTGTTTAATATGTTTGACTTACTCTAATTTGATGTACCTTAAATTACTGTATCAGTCTACCAAATTGCCCTCCATTATTTCTTTCCTAAAATAGCTAGAACTTTTGACAGAGCTACTATGGACTTTTCTGATTTTTTTTTCAATCACACTCATTATAAACTGTCACTAGATGATTAGCTGAAAGAGCTAAAATTGTAACTAGCTGTTAAACTGAAGTATCGTAAAACATCAAAGGACAATGTATATACTAACCTGAAGTGAAATGCTAAGTTTTTTATTAATATTTGAAATTTAGTTATTGTGGGGGCTGGAGAGATGACTCAGAGGTTAAGAGCACTGGCTGCTCTTCCAATGGTCCTGAGTTCAATTCCCAACAACCACATGGTGGTTTGCAACCATCTATAATGAGATCTGGTGCCCTCTTCTGGCCTGCAGGCATACTTGCAGGTACAACACTATATACATAATGAATGAATAAATAAATATAAAAAAATTAGTTACTGTGGAAGATCTTTGTCCTTAGGCACATGAAATTATGAATATCAGAAGAGGTGAGAGAATATTTTTATTTAGAGACAATGGATTTGTTTATGTCAAACACTCCTTATTGCTGTGGGATATTTGTACACCGTGTAAAGATGCATTGCTGTGGTTGGTGTAACACAAATCTGAACAGCCAATAGCTAGGCAGGAGGGAAAGGCTAGACATCCAGACAGATAGGGAGGAAGTAGGAGGAGGAATCTAGGCACAAGAGAGACACGAGGAGACACAGAGGAAATAGGATGGGCAGTATGACAGAATGTAGATCAATAAAAATGAGTTGAGTTAAGTTATAAAAAATAGTTAAGGATAAACCCAACCTATGGTCAAGCTTTCATAATTTATAATAAGTCTCCATGTAACTGTGAGTGTGTGTGTGTGTATGTGTGTGTGTGTGTGTGTGTGTGTGTGTGTGAGAGAGAGAGAGAGAGAGAGAGAGAGAGAGAGAGAGAGAGAGAGAGAGAGCTGGTAGCCCAAAGGAAAAAAAATCTAACTACACCTAATACCTACCCAATTAAAAAAAAGAAAGTAAATTCACCACTTCAAATCAAGACAAATAAACTGGGACTATGATATTAAATGGGCATTCATAGCAGCTGGGAACAAGTTTGCATCCAATTAGTAATCTAAACAGGATGCTGATAGTCCTTCCTTGAGAGATTGACTCATTTTCAGATATTATTTGGGAAAAGGACACATGGACCACTGAATGAAATTCAAAATGAACATAAGAACAAGGAGTATGCTCAGATCCTATCTAGTTTAGTCACCAAAGAACAAAACATGGAGAGCAACTGAAGACATCAAGTTCATAGGAGAACTGGACAATAACAATAAATGAACAAAAAACATTCTTTCGAAAAAAAAGATTTGTTTACATATATGAGTGTTTTACATGCTTGTATGAATGCACATCACACACACATGTCTGTGCCAAGGACAGCAAAAGACAGTTGTTGGCTCTGGGAACTGATTCCAGGTCCTCTCCAAGAGTAACAAGGGCTGTAAAACACCGACTTAATTTCCCAGTCCCACAAAACAATTTCTTGATTCCAGAAACCTTCCTGGGAATACCATCTTTAAGTCCCTGGTAGATACTGCATGAGATAGCAAAAATTTATTATAAGGGCAGTGACTTGAAGAATGGAGAAGATGGAAGCAAAATTCTACGATTCTTCATGGAAATACCCGACAGTTGAGAAGTGATGGGTCATTTTTATCAACTACCAGATTCTTCTAATAGGCACTCTAAGCTGAGTCTCCCTTAGCTACACCACTGTCCGCAATCCTTTTGACTCAATCCTCCTTTCTTCATCCACGTGTCAGACTTACATCATGCTGTGAAGGCTCTTCCTGGCTGCTACATATTTTCAAGGATTTTTCTCCAATAAATCTCTTGCTATTCTAATTATATCTTGACATCTGCTTCCTGGGATATTTGAACTGAAACAAAATCTATAACTTGGCCCAAAAAGGCACTTAATAATTTAGATTTTTTTCCTTCATTGCACTGGCCTTGCCAAGTGGAGTTTTCTGTTTTGATCTTTAGGACTGCAGAGTCACTTTTTCATGAAGTCATGTGCTAGAGCACCTTATGATTATCACAAATCATTTGTTCTTGTAATTCCTTTTCTTCTTCTCTGCTTCATTTTGATTAGTTACTGTGACTTTCATGATAAGTTAGGTAACTTTCATTGTTCAGCAGCGAAAATGTGTGGAGAGGATTTTGTGTGAAAATCGTTAAGAATTCATGATAGAGAAAAGCATTAAATGAAACATATTCCTCACCAAATGAGAGTTCTGTGTGACTGCAGATGTCACACTGACCCAAAGTTGAGTTCAATGTTATATCATTAAGGAAATTTTGATGACTCCTCTGTATATCAGGAGTCTGTAAGTTTGTGGTTAACGACCCTTTTGTTGTTGAGTGACAATCAGCATTCACATATCTTGAACTAACTTAGAATTGTCAAATTGTATAATCAGGTCTAAGGAGAAGGTTCAGTGTTTAAAGCATTTGTAACGCAAAGAGGACCGCTATTTGAACCCCTAGAAGCCCACATAAATGCTAGGTGAGAGAGCAGCTTGTCTGCAATTCAAGCTTTGGATGGCAGAAACAGAAGATCCCCAGAACAAACTCTCTAGCAAAACTAGTTAAGTAAGGAAGATCTGGTTTGGTTAAGGGACCTTTCTTCAATGAATAAAGTCAAAGGGCATCCGGAAGTATAGTGCCTCCACATGTACCTACACGCATGTACAAACATACATGTATACCAAAACATGCACACACACACACATATACCTCACAGCTAGAAACATGAAAATGAAAAAAAAAAAAACAAAGAGGATACCATAGTAAGCTTTAAAGTTGTGCTTTTTGGTAGATTAAAGACTGTGTAGATGACATTTATGTAAAATTTTATAATGAACATATATTTCTATTCAGCTCTTCCTTGTTAGGGTCTGCACTATAGCTGTCCACTCTCCCTCTGTCTTTTCTACATGTACTACTTCTGGATTACTTTTTTTTTAAAAAAAAATGCTTACAAAGTGTATATTGGCCTTGTTTTGTCAATGTGTCCTTTCATTCCGAGGAGATGAGCTTCTCTGATTTAAGTAGTCATCTTAATTGTTTCGAAACACACCCCCAATAAATGTCAGCTGAGATTGATTGTACCCTTCACCTTTGGTTTGGCAATTCTATCAATCTGAAAGCACTTATTGTTAATAAAATGCAAAGTAATTAGTGGCATTGTTTTAATGGTGGTACTTTTTTTAGTGTCTAGTGACAAGATAGAAAATAGAATTGCCCTCAGGTTTTTCTGTGTGTTCATCCATATTTAAGATTTTAGAATTAACCTCAAACTCTAAAATGTTAGGCAATAACTCAGCATACAATTTCTGTTATTTGTTTGGAATGGATTTCTATAACAGGATATATTTATATAATAAAATTAATCAGTTTATTGTGATAAAGGTGAGCCAGAGATACAAAAGTAAAAGCTATTAAAACAAGCTATGGTCACAATTTACAGATATAACCAAAATTTATCATGTTTTACTTTTTCTGTATCTATAAATGTGTCATCAAGTTCAACTATGAATTATTCTGACGTTAAGAAACAAAAGATTGAACAAGATTGGTCCAAATCTCCTCTTTATTTTAAACTTCCTTCTTTTTCTCCCTTTCTCTTCCCTTATTCTCCTTCTATTTTGCTATTTCCTTCCTTCTCGTGCAGTTCTTTAGAATTGCTGGGTTTTCCCTGTGTTGGAGTGCTAAAGGGAATTTCTGTCTTATTTCTGATCCTAAGAAATGGGTCTTTTACCATTACTTATGATATGACTACACTCCAGGAGTACCAGCATCCTTTGGGTGGAGGAAGTCCCATCATTCTGTTCTTTTTTCACTTAAATAACATTTTTTTCAATTTATTTTACATACCAACCATACCAGTTTCCCTTCCCTCCTCTCCTCCTGTACACTTCCCTTTCCCATCTTCCTCCCTCCCCATTCACTCTCCTCCATTCTCTTTTTAATCTGTTGATAGTTTCTCTTTCTAGTGTAGATGTTAGTTTGTATCGAATGCTTTTCTATTGAGATAATAATATAGTTTCTTGCTTGTATGTTTGTTAGTATGGTAACTTGTATCAATTTTCAAGTATGTATAGCCATTTGCTTTTCTAGGATAAAACTCAACTCGTCTTGATGCTTCATCCTTCTTATACATTGGAGAGTTCTGCTAACTAAAATTTTGCTTTGGGGTTCTACATGATTGTTCATAAAAGAAAAATCTGTTATGATTATTTTCTTTTTTTCTATTCCCTTCTTCATCTTTTATCTTTTTCCTTTTCTGATGGTCTTGAGTTTGGGAATTTCAAAAATGATGACCATGTTTAATCAATTAGGAAGGATTCTCTCCTCATTAAATTTAGCTAGAGTCTGTGGATAAAAGATAGAACTTCTTCCCTAAACTGGGTGGAATCTACCCAGTGATTCTGTTTAGTCCTGGAAGGTCCCAGTGATTCTGTTTATCCCTGGAAGGTCCCAGTTTTATCTTTTTTTCTCTGTGTCATTCATGCTTTGCTGACTTTCATTTCATTTTCTGTCATTGACAAGAAAATTATTATTTTGCATATAATTTGTACTGCTTCAGCTGTGTCTAATTGAAGAGCAGTTTTAATTCTCCTTATTCCATGTCTTTCAAAAACAAACGTTCTCTATTATTTATTAATAAGTGTTTTTGCATGGAATAGGTGTGCTGGCATACATTAAATGTGTACATATATGTAAAGGCAAGAGATTGATGTGATTGTCTTCCTTAATTGCTTCCCTTTCCGCACAGTTTTCAAGCAGGCAAGGGCTTTCATCGAATCGGGAGCTCAATGATACAGCCATAATAAAAAGAGTAAGGCTCAGGGATTCTCTTGTCTCAAGGTCCACATCACCAAGATTAAGATCAGATTAGGCCACACCTGACTATTTGGCGGCTAGGCAAGTGTACTCAGCTGTTCAAGCTTCAATGACAAATGATTATTCCTTAAATCATCTCTCAAGTCGTTGACTCCTTTAAACCTGTTTTAAGTTGTTTCTCTTATAGAAATTTAATTTCTTAATTTGGCCTCTTTTAGCAATTACAGATTTACTCTAAATTGAGAAGTGAATTGTTCCTAGCTTTATAATCCCACATTCATAACTCTAGCCCCAGTTTCATAGTCCTAGCATGATTATGTTCTCGGAGGTACTACTGTCTGCCAGGTAGTCGTCCCTCTTCAACTTATTTCTCTGGTCAATGGATGAGTAAGAAAACTCTAATCAACTAGCAAAAGCCTCCATTCCTGATTGAAGAGGCAGGATTGTATTCTACAAAGTGGATCTCTTCTTGCAAGGGCCTTTAGAGATGCTGTACAAGTTTGCGACAGAAGCATTATAGACCAGTTGCATTGCTTCCATCCTTTGCTAGGACCTAGAGACAGAAAGAAACATGGAGACACAAGAGTCTCCAAATTAGAAGTGGCAGCACGGGTTAATCTTTGATTCTTTCTAGTGAGAGAAGATATAGGAAATCAATGAGGCAGTAGCTTCTAGGGCTGGTGATATAATTAGCACCATGGGGTCTAAAACCTGAAGGACTTGTGCCTCCACAGCCAGTTCCATGGAATTATTGGTATAGGATTTCCTTCCTGGTGTTCTTTGAATTATGCGTTTGTTATTCATTATTTTTTGTGTTATCTGCTTGAAGAGAAGTTTAGTTATATAAATACACATTCATTCCTTGACATTAAAAAAGATAATTGATGTGTTTAACCTTGAACAGAATTAATATAAAGACATATTTCATCAAGAAAAAATCAAGAAACTTTAAATAATTGTTAAGAATAATTTACATATATATATATATATAATTGGCAACAATTTAAAGTTTAATAGCAATATATTACATATAACATCTACATGTAAATATACTGTGGTAGAGATTCTAGCCTTAGTGCAGATACATTGTCCTGGCTTCTATGATTTTATTTTATGTTGATATTTAGGCATCCAAAATTGGAAAGGCTGTTATTTTAGGTACTGATATCTGGTCTTGCCTTTGTTGGGTGAGTGTTTTGTTTTTGGTGTGTTTCCTTTCCGGTTCTTAGGAGAATGTGTGGGCTCTGTGTGGCCTGATGGGAAATTCTTCCGGAGTGCTTCTAGGTGTGGTCACTAGGGTTCTAGGCAAAATGTGTTTCTGAGTATTGGGAGCTAACACTTAGAAATGGGGGGATCAGGAAGTTCACAGGAGGAAGGAAGGCAGATATTCTACCAGTATCTGCTTTGTTAGTCCTCTGGAATGGAGGCAGAGATTGAGGAGAGGCCACAACCTAAAAGCAGCTTCAGAGTTCCTGATGGCAGTGAGGAATTAGATTGAAGAATAAATGGACATATGAAGATATTCAGTTAGCCTACCTGTTTCCCTGGCAGGAATGATTAATATGTAATTTATTACCGATGTGATTCATATTTTTTAAATATATACTTATTATCAATATATTTTGTAGTTTTTTAAAGTTAAACAATTACTTTTTATTTTCTCTGGCATAGCAAGATCATCCCTTGTATATCACAAGTATGACTCTCCCTGTTGTGAAAATTCTTTGTAGAGCAGAAACAGAAGTAAGTACTGGGTATTCTACCAAAGTACAAATACCAATATGAATGCAATATATTTTCTGTGAGCTGGACAATGCCAAGAAATTTAGGTTGCCATCAGAACTTTAGAACTCAGTGAGCATCTTGATGATATAAACCTATGTAAGCTAAGTAAAATTTTAAGTTTTATAAGTTTTAGCTACAGCTTAACATTGAGTGTAGCATCATAGGCTTGCTATAAAAATCAACACTTCTAACATCAAGTAAAGATTGAGCAATGTCCTATTACCTGCAGTTGCCAATGCTTTAAATATCAGATGAACACAAATTCAGATATTACCCTTTAGTCTTTAGTTCTAATAACATACTGATTTAACTTCAGGCTAAAGAAGTTGCTACAATAGCACATCATTCTATTGTATCTTGTCATATGTCAAGTTTTGTTGAATCAATTAGACTCCTTCATTGTCTTTTGTTCCTGGTTATTACTCTCTTCCTTTACATTCAGCTCCTTTGCTGTGCTGCTTGGTCCCAGTGTTTCTCCGCTTTTCATTCTTACTGAGGTCTCACACAGCATCTATGTAAAGAATCTTCTATCATGAATCTCTGACATCTATCATGGGTCTTTTTGCTATCTTATTATTTAGAGTTAAGTTACCTAAATGTGAAGCAGCCACATTTCTATGACAAATGACTGACAATAAACCACAGTTCTGTCCTTGCTCATCCTTCATAGGTTCTATTCACTGCGAAAACAAAACAAGCACCAAACAAGACAAACAATCAAAAGAAAAAAAAATGAATAACACCCACTTTGTCTCATCCTTTTACTTTCTCTACCCTATGATACTACTTAAAATCCCTTTCCTGAATTTGTGAAATTTTTTCCCAGTCTTCACATTTCTTAATTTCTGTTGCAGTCTTTTGGTCTTTTCTCCACCCACTGATTATCTATGTTCTTCTCTATTTACTCTTTTTTTCTTTTTATTCAATGTCTTTGGATAAGATATCCTCTCATTAGTAGACAACTCTATGATAATGATATCTATAAAGTTATTTCTCCTACAGTCAGGGCTCTCTATTTCTGCTTCACCTAAATACTAACTACACATTCTTACCATATTTTGCAGTGAAGTGTGAAACAAAATTGAGACTCTTCCGTCTCAGCTATTGCCTCTTCTTTTTCCTTAGGTTGTTCTAAGATATTTGCAAACTGAAAGCCCTTATCTTCATGTTTATGCATACCCTAAAACTGGTCAATCACTATGTAATATTCTAAAGGACTCTAGGATATGATTAGAGTTTTCAACCAACCTCATCCCTGCCTGTCCATGCCTCCACCACCGACCTTACCTGTCCATGCCTCCACCACTGACCCTACCTGTCCATGTCTCAACCGTCATCGACCCTGCTTGTCTGTGTTCCTTCCTGACCTGTACTGGTGACCTCACACATTATCAAAACGAAACCTGGATGCCCATGTTAAGTGTTCTAATGTAGTCATAATTCATTTATATTTTAATAAATAAAGCTTGCCTGAATATCAGGGAGTAAATCACCTGTGCTGGTCAGCCTTACAGACCTGGCGGTGGTGACAGACACCTTTAATCCCATCAGCCACACTGGTTTGTCATAGAAACTGGGCAGGAGTGGTGCACGCCTTTAATCCTAGAACTAGAGAGTAATATATAAAGGGAGGAGACAGATCTCAGACACAGTCTCATTCTGAGATTCCTGATGCAGGATCACCATTTTCAGACTGAGGTACAGGAAAGAGACAGTGGCTAGCTGCTTTGCATTTTTGGTCTTCAGTTTGAACCCCAATAACTGTCTGTGGGTTTCTATTAATCAAGCTACACTTTAATTTGAAGTCAATCCTGCTTCCATGTCATCTTGTGGAAACTGAAATTTGTCTGAATAAGTTAATTTTAGTAATCCATTTTCTTAAGATAAATGATAAACTTCTCAACCCATAATACAAATTAATTAGTACTTGCTTATAAAATCTGCAGCCTAATTTGTTTACTTCTTCAATCAACGACCTTTTAACTATTTCAGGGAAATGTTCACATTTACTGATTCCTTCAGTAAATAAAGCCTGAGAATCTAGTGCATTTCAAGTATAAAATGTTGGGTAACATATACCTGTAAAATCCTTAATCATGAAACAATCAGACTGAAGGTGTGTAGATAGAAGCAAGGGCTGATAACTTGGTTAAGTTGAGGGTGGAGAGTATTTTGCATAGTCTTGCCAATTTAGGTCACTTCAAAATAGTCAAAAGGTAGACAAAGAATAGAGGATTTAACAGCTTTTAGCTGTTTTCAGTGAAAGGAGATGCCAGACATAGCAGAAGCATTGCAAAGTCTCTGTGTGAAATCTGTCTGATGTGTTCAAGGGAACGGATGGGGAGCAATGTGTCAGGTGTGTTTAGCTGAGAATTTAAGGAAAGCAGTGTCATGACTTAATTTCTCAGAATTATAACTGGGTATGCCTAGTGATAAAAGGATACTAGGGGGCAATAAATGGATACAGAGGAGCAATGATGTAAATAAAGACACTATGAAAAATGTAATAAATAATTTTCCCTCTAGCACTAAGTCATAACTTAGATGAAACCACTCCTCATACTATATCTCAAGTTGTGTACAGTTCTTACATAATCTTAGTTGCTAACCCGGTTGTTAATACATCTGCTAGCTAGCCTATTTTCTTTGTACTTTATTCTACTGCTCAAGATTTTCATTTAATATGTTATATCCTCTCCTTTATCATGATAAGTGGGTTATTTTTTAGAATGTTTAGAAGACTAAATCTCTGTAGATAAAACCAAAACTAAAAAGGTGGGTGGATGACAGCAGAGAATTTGAAGTCAACAGTAGCTTGTCTTCTGGGAGAAGTGAACTAAGGTTGTTACCTGGTAGTAGAGCAGGGAAAGGATTAGGATGAGATGTGCACAGGCCAGGACAATAAATATATTTCAAAATGTTATATCCTGTGCACAATTTATTTCTTTGTATATTTAAGCTGTTAGAGATTGCTAACTAAATTTTCACATGAGGTTACTATTATTCTCTTAATTAGAATTCTAAGGATTCCTATATAATATTTTTGTTCCACTACACTTGAACTTTTCCCAATTCTAGGTTCATTCTGCACACAGCTGGTGTCTAACCACCTTCATTTTATGAATATGTGTTCCAAAATATATTACATTATGTTCCAAAAATATATTATATTATTGGGAAATCTATTATTATTTTATGTATTTCTACTAAATTTTGAGTTTGCTCTAAAAGTCACTTTCTTGAGAAATACAAAAAACTATTCTGTATTCCATCAGGAAAAAAAATCACCATTTATATAATTTCTCAAGATTGTTTCTGAACATTCTTTTCCACATCACAGTCTTCTATTTTTAAGTCTTCCATGCCTTTCTCTCTCTAGCTTGTGACACACAGTTATTTAATACAATTGTGGATTTTTTTAATCTTCTTCCTCTTTGCCTAATCTGGGTTAAGGATTAACCTTAAGGACAGTGTGTTCTTAAAGTTTTCTGTTCCAATTTTGTTTTGGAAGTACTGGAGTCTAAACACACAACAAACATCTCCTTTCATACAGGTCTATGATGTAGTCGTGAACCACAAATGGATTGTGTTCTCCTGCAGGTTTAGTCCTAAAGAGAGAGGAGAGACAGGAAATGTACATACCATTCTAAGGCTTACAACAGAAAACAAAACAGGGCAAAGTGATGGGAAAAAGATATGCTCATTTTTAGGGTGGATCAACAATAAACGGGTATTAAGTTAGTGGGATTGTTATTTGAGGGAAATGTTCTTCTATGCCCATATACAGCACCTGAGATATCTGAGGAAAAAGAATTATTCTCATCTTTCATGAGTGTATGGACAGATGTTAATGGGATAGGAAGACACAAAAGCAAAGAGAAAAATGGTTTCTAGAGGTTATATGTTCTCTCTAATGTTATGTTTCTCTGTTTAAATATTCAACAGTTCATCATTTTCCCCTCTTCTTGGTGTATGGTAGTTAATTCACATCAGATCCATTCGTAAGTGTCACCATATTGTTCAGTGAGCATCATTAATTATTTTGTCTTATATTGATCATCTGTCATGTGTTCCTGGCTTTCATGGTTTCTATAGAGAAGTCAGGTGTAATTCTGATAGGTTTACCTTTATATGTCACTTGACCTTTTTCCTTTGCAGCTCTTAGTATTCTTTCTTTATTCTTTATGTTTTGTGTTTTGATTATTATATGGCAAGGGGATTTTTTTTTTGATCCAGTCTATTCGGTGTTCTGTATGCTTCTTGTACCTTCATAGGCATATCCATATTTAGGTTGGGAAAGTTTTCTTCTATAATTTTGTTGAATATATTTTCTGGGCCTTTGAGCTATACTTCTTCTCCTTCTTCTACCCCTATTATCCTTAGGGTCTTTTTATGGTGTCCCAGATTTCCTGGATGTTTGTGATGGGAATTTGTTGGATTTATTGTTTTCTTTGATCAATGAGTTTATTTTCTCTATCGTATCTTCAGCGTCTGAGATTCTTTCTTCTATCTCTTATAGTCTGTTGGTTATACTTGTCTCTGTAGTTCCTGCTCATTTACCCAGATTTCCATCTCCAGCCATCCCTCAGTTTGTGTTTTCTTCATTGCCTCCATGTCAGTTTTCAAGTCTTGAACTGTTTCCATTACTTGTTTGATTGCTTTTTCTTGGATTTCTAGCGTATCCTTGAGGGATTTATTCATTTCTCCTAACTTTTTGGTAGTCTTCTCCTCCATTTCATTAAAGGAGTTTTTCACATCCTCTTTAATGGTCTCTATCACTTCCATAATGTTACGTTTAAAGTCGATTTCTTCTACTTCTTCTGGATTAGGTTGTTCAAGTCTTCCTGTTGCATATTCGCTGGATCCTGGTGTTATCATGTCGATTTTTCAGGTTGTTGGAGGAGTTCTTGCATTGGTGCCTGCCCATCTCTTCTTTTGATTGCAGTCAGGGGAGTCTCAGTGGTTTGATCAGAATTTTGTTGTGGCTGTGTACTTGGGGATTTTTCTTGTTCTGCCCTCTCTTGGGTCCCCTCAGCACTGGAGTTTGCTCTCAGATCCCCTCCTCCCTGATGTAGGCCGTGGTGGTGGATCTAAGGACCTCCTCTGGATGGATCTGCTGGTACTGGATCAGGGCCACTTGTTGGCCAAGGATCTCGCAGACAAACAGGCGGTGGGCTTGGTATATGCTGACTCAGTGGAACAAAGAAACCCTTGCAGCCTGGCACTCACCACTTTGTCCCCAGAGCCTCATCCCTGATTAGGCTGAGTTGGGAGATCCGGGGACCCCGCAGATGGAAGTGGTGCTAGGGGGCAAGCTGGGGTGAGATATGTAAGAAAGCCAGTAGCTAGGGACAAGCCCCACTGAGTGGCCAGAAAGGTTAGGGGATTGGAGTGTGCCTGTGCTCCCTTTCTGGGCCCTCTGGGCAGCCGGGCGGGAGGCACACTTACACCTCATTGATTCTTTGTATTGTTTTCTTTGTTTCTATTTGTTGATTTCAGTTCTCAATTTGATTATTTCCTGCTGTCTACTTCTCTTGGGTGTATTTGCTTCTCTTTGTTCTAAAGTTTTCTAATGCTCTGTTAATTCACTTGTGTAAGATTTTTCCAGCTTCTTTATGTAAGCATTTAGTGCTATGAACTTTCCTCTTAACACTGTGTCCCATAAATTTAGGTATGTTGTATGGTCATTTTCATTGAATTTTAGGAAGTCTTTAATTTCTCCCTTTATTTCTTCCTTGACCCATTGACGCTTCAGGTGAGCATTGTTTAATTTCCATGTGTTTGTAGGATTTCTGGAATTAGTATTGATGTTGGATTCTAATTTTAAGCCATGATGATCTGATAAGATACATTTTTTTGTATCTGTTGAGGTTTGTTTTGTTACCAAGTATGTGGTCAATTTTTGACAAGGTTTCATGAGGTGTTGAAAAGAAGATATAATCTTTTATGTTTGAATAGAATGTTTAATAGATGTCTGCTGAGTCCATTTGAGTCATAACACCTGTTGGTTTCATTATTTCTCTGTTAATATTTTTCTGACTGACCTGTCCAGTGGTGAGAGTGGAGTGTTGAAGTCTCCCACTATGAGTGTGTGGGGTTTAATGCATGATTTAAGCTAAGAAATGCGTCTTTTCCATTTGAGGGTGCCCTTGTATTCAGGGCATAGATGTTCAGTATTGAGATTTACTCTTGTTGGATTTTTCCTGTGACTAACATGAAATGTCCTTGCTTGTCTTTTTTGATTGATTTTAGTTTGAAGCCTATTTTGTTAGATATTAGGGTAGCTACACCAGCTAGTTTCTTAGGTCCATTTGATTGGAAATTATTCTCCCAACCCTTTACTCTAAGGCAATGTCTGTCTTTGAGGTTGAGATGTGTTTCTTATATGCAGCAGAAGAATAAATTCTGTTTTCATATCCAATCTGTTAGCCTGTGTCTTTTATAGGTGAGTTGAGTCCATTTATATTAAGGGATATTAATGACCAATGATTGTTATCTCCTGTTAATTTCTTATTTCATCTTTAATGTTTAAGAGTCTCAAACATTCTCCTGAAGTTATTTTTAGGGTCATTTTCTTCTGCTTCATCTATATTTGGTTGTTCAAGTCTTGCTTTTGTAGGGTCACTAGATTTTACTGGTGTCGTGTTGCTCTTTGTGTTGTTGCATGTGTTCTTACCTTGTCTACCCATCTTTTTTCTGATTAGTGTAGTAGAGTAGGGATGTCTGTGACTCTTGTGATCACTCTCCCAGGTGCCAGTGAATCCAAGGCTCAGATGGTTGTTCCTTGTGGAGCAGTCAGTGCCAAGGCCCCAGTCACCCCATTTGTCATTCCATGTTCCTGGAGGTCACTTTGTGCTCCCGGGGTTTGCTCTGTTCCTGTGGAGTTCACAGTCTCAGGTCTGCCCTGGCCTAGGCCACTGGCTCGGCCCTGTTTTCATAAATGTCCCTGGTCTGGATCCACTCCTGCTCCTGTGGAGTCCTGTCTCCACTCTAGTATATACTCTTGATATTGAATCGTATTTCTGTGTTTTTTCCTTTTAGTCTATGTATGATAAAAAAATTAAAAAATATACTACTGAGGAATTTTGAAAACAGTACTTGTACAATACTTGTGAAAATCAGTATGATCATCAAAAGTCGAAAGTGTTTGAGATATTCAAGATAGTCATCAGTCTGACTATGGAAAAAGGGCAGTTCAGGCACCCTCTCCTCCACTGCCCAGTGTCTTATCTGGGGACATCCTCATGGACACCTGGGAACCCCTCTAGAGCCAAGCCTCTTGCCAACCCTATAATGCAGGGAAGATATCTTCTTCCCTGCTCCCATATCCATCCTTCCTCCATCTCAACCATCCCACTCCCCCAAGCTCTCCCCAACCCTCCCATTCTCCCTTCTCTCTCCCCCTTTCCCCTTCCCCCTATCTCACCCCCTCCCCCATGCTCCCAACTTTTGCCTGGCAATCTTGTCTGCTTCCAATTTCCAGGAGTGTCTATATATGTTTTTCTTTGGGTTCACCTTATTACTCAGCTTCTCTAGGATCACGAACTATAGGCTCAATGTCCTTTGTTTATGGCTAGATTCCACTAATGAGTGAGTACATACCATATTCATATTTTTGGGTCTGGGTTATCTCACTCAGGATAGTGTTTTCTATTTCCATCCATTTGCATGCAAAATTCAAGATGTCATTGGCGACAGATGGAGATAGAGACAGAGACCCACATTGGAGCAATGGACTGAGCCCAAGGTCCAGTTGAAGAGCAGAAGGAGGGAGAATATGAACAAGGAAGTCAGGACCACAGGGGTTGGTCCACCCACTGAGGCAGTATGCCTGATCTAATGGGAGCTCACCAAAGCCAACTGCTGGAACTGATCAAGGCTGCAATCAAACTGGACCCTATGAATGTGGCTAACAATTGGAGCAGGCTGAGAAGCCAATGATAATGACACTGGGATTTGTCTCTACTGCATGTCCTCGCTTTTTGAGATCCTAGTCTATTTGGATACATACCTTCCTAAGCCTGGATGGAGGGGGGAGGGCCTTGGATTTCCCACAGGGCAGGGTATCCTGCCCTCTCTTAGGACTGGAGGGGGAGGGGAGGGGGGAGTAGGGAAGCAGGAGGGAAATGGGAGGAGGGGAGGAAGTGGAAATTTTGAATGGTATTATTTATAAAGCAATAAAAAATGTGTTTGAGAAATTGACATAGCCTAGAAGAATTTTAAAAAACACATATGAAAAAAGGAGAAAAGTGATCCAATTTCCAAAGTGCTGAGTCTACATTAGAATGATTACATCAGAAATAATAGGACAGGCATAAGATGTAATTTCCCAATACAGAAATATGATAATGATGTTTATGTTGACTTTGGCAACTTTAGATGATCCTATTAATTTATATCTATGGCCTGATCAATATTGGAAATGGAACTTTCTGATTGGAGTGGAGAGATTTCACATAATGCCATTTTAAGAGATTATCATACACCAGCAACAATGAGCATTCTAAACCCAAACAGGTTTTCATTATTTCCAAATAATTTTCACTAACAAATTGTTACTCTGAAATTAATTCATTTTCAATATCTTAATACCAAATAAAAGATCTGCATGTCTTCTAAGAATCTGTAGACTTGTGAGTTGTGTAGGCTTACAAGTGACTTTCGTGTCAGTACAATAGAATTATTTATATCTATATTACAAATAGAGTGATTATTTTATCCAAAATATAAAGCTTTCATAGTGAAGTTAGACAATTTGAATACTAAAATATAGAATTATTGAATATTCAGAAGAACTAACCAGAAATCAATGCCCCCACATTAAATATATTTTTACATTCTCTATGATAGTATGACTTTTAATAGTATGTGTGACTCCATGTATGACTTAACTCTAAGTGTTTCTAAATGACTAAATGTATGTGGAAAAAGTCACTAGGGATTGTGCTATTAGCTATCTACCTAAAATTACATATAGTACTCATATGTCTTTATGTAATATATAGTTATATAAAAATATATGATTATACTTTAAATTTTTGCCCATATGGACTGAAAAAACTTCCCCCAAGAGCTGTGAATATATAACTTAAACCCCAATACTAGACATGAGATGCTCCCCTTTTGAGTTGTTGGTCAAAGTTGTGCAAGAGATTCTCAGAATATTGTAAGTTATCGCTGTTGCCTTTGATTGTCTATAAGAAGTGGGTGGCAACAAATCTGAGAGAGAACATTGTGCTGCATGGGATACATTGGAGAGTGGAATGTGAAATTAGAAATGTTTTAATATCAAAACAATAAAAAATAAAAAAATCACTACAATACATTATATATGTATTCAAGATATAAATAACTGGATTCCACAG
>PVIU01018920.1:0-37840 GCA_004026605.1 Ondatra zibethicus
TTCCTCCATCTCCACCCTCCCACTCCCCCAAGCTCTCCCCAGTCCATCTCTTCTCCCTTCCCCCTCCCTCTCTCCCTTTCACCCTCCCCCCCACCCCTACCTCCACCCTATCCCCATTCCCGTGCCTCCACCTTTTGCCTGGCGATCTTGTTTGCTTCCATTTTCCAGGAGGATCTATATATGTTTTTCTTTGGGTCCACCTTGCTATTTGGCTTCTCTAGGCTTGTGAGCTATAAGCTTAATGTTCTTTGTTTATGGATAGGGTCTACTTCTTAAACTTTTATGTTATCTTGAGATAGTCCCAGGTGGCTTCAAACTCACAATCTTCCTGCCTTGACCTCCAAATTCTAGGATTACAGATGTGTGCTGTGATGTTGATATCTCCTTAGCATGTTGCCTGGAACAGCTTCTTTATGTGTTATTGAATATCTTGGTGCTATATCAAACTGAAAGATCCCAAAGACATCTTTCTCCAGTCAACATTAGGGTTTCTGAGTATCCTGCATCTCTAACCTCCCCCTGCTTTCTCCAGAGCTCCTGAAATTTACCCATGTTCTTCTGTGTCTACTTCCTAATTATCTATTTCTTTCCCTTCCATGGTGAAGGCATATTTTCATTTACAGAGCCCCTTAACTTTCTTTCTGCACAAACTCTTCATCAATCTGATCCATTCTTCACTCAGCAACCAGTGAGGTCTTTATATAAATATCTTATTATGCTATACCTCTTCCCCATTGAAACCTTGTACTGTCTAATAATTTTCTGAAGATGAATATCAGACCACTCAATATAATACAAAAGAGAAGGTATATAGTGAGGAAAACATAAAGAAGACTTTCATTTGTATAATCTCAAGGATTAAGAATAAGTATATTCTTTTTCATATTGTTTATCATACTCATACCAAGTTTTGTATAGGCATCCTTCAAAAAACTAAGGTAGATATGACACAGTATTAGGATTTGAACCATATGAGATTGACATTGTCCATCTGAAATTGTCCATCATCTGAAATGCACATCAGTAATACATTGGATCATATGAACTTGGCTGCTCAATTACATTCCACGAGTTTTGCACACGAGTTTACTGTGTCTCAAAATGACTTCTGTCTTATCATTATGCGTGTAGGTAATTGTCCTGCTAACAAATTTGATGAAAATATTCCTGGATTTAAACTGAACATTTGGGCACACAGTGTGGCATGAAAGGGAGCTATTGTGGGATATTTTATTTATGGCATTATTGTTGAAATGCTTTGATAATCACTAATTGCATGTTTCTTCCTAAGTTCTTTGTGCTAAGTCATGTATTTTATGATAAAATGTCTTTGTTCAAGTTCCACCCAGCATAATAGGTGCCAGCTTCCCAAATGAGGTCTCAGTTGTTCTTAACCACAACATCACCCTGCAGTGCCATGTCAGAGGCTCTCCCTTCCCTGCTATTCACTGGTTCAAGGATGGCAAGTGAGTATCTTGTCTGTATTTGTTTGAGAGTGTAATTCATAAGAAACAGATATGTCAGTGTGTAAGCTTTACGTCCCTTTTAATTAGCTTAAAATTAAAACATTATTAAGTGATCGTGAAGGAGAAATAGCATTGCTTTTAAAAAGTCTTGTAATATCTTTAATTTTTCAAATAATAAAGCTTTCTATAAATCTAGGGATTTATTATAGAAACAGATTGATTTATAATTATTGCATACCAAAATCCTGTGCACAAATATTAATAGTAAAAGAATAGATTTCAATGAAGAGAAAATTATGCCTTTTACACAAGATTGAGCTATTGAGAAGGAAAATGTGCTGAGACAATATAATGCATACAGAGACTAGTTCTCATCTGAATAAAGTGGAAATCACAGAGAGCAATTGCACTTCCCAGAGTGGAAGCTTCAAGGGCTTTCCCACACTGATATGGCTACAGTGACCTAAAGTGGTTTGAGATGTTACTTCTCACTGTGTCTGTATGTCTGAGGAGAAGGGACCTACAAAAACTAAGTAGCAGAGAGTCTAGATTAGCCGTGCATAAAATATAAGAATCCATTTAAGCTTCCAAGAAATTAAAAAGACAGACAACCCAGAAAAAAATGAATTAGGAGTAGAAATGAGCAATTAAAATACAACCACACAATAAATATTTAAATATTCTTATCCTCTGACCCCAGGTAAGACTCTAAGCAACAGTGGAGAGGGCACCTGAACTGCCCATCTCCTGTAATCAGATTGATGACTACCTTAATTGTTATCATAGAAACTTCATCCAGCAACTGACTGAAGCAGATGCAGAAATCTACAGCTACCACTGGACCAAGGTTCCAGAGTCCAGTCGAAGAGAGGGAGGAGAAATAATATGAGCAAAGGGATCAAGACCATGATGGGGACACCCACAGATACAGCTTACCTGAGCTAGTGGGTGTTCACTGACACTGGACTGACAGTGGGGGAACCTACATAGGTCCAAATTAGGCCCTCTGAAGGTGGCTGATAGTTATGTAGCTGGGGCAGTCTGTGGGGCCACTGGCAGTGGGACCAGAATTTATCCGTAGTGCTTGAACTGGCTTTTTGGAGCTCATTCTCCTTGGTGTGATACCTTGCTCAGCCTAGACATATTGGGGAGGGCCTTGGTCCTGCCCCAAAGTGATGTGCCAGACTTTGTTGACTCCTCATGGGAAGCTTTACCCTCTCTGAGGAGTGGATGGGGTGGGAGTTGGAAAAGGTGGGGGTAGCAGGAGGAGGGGAGGAAGAGGGAACTGGGATTGGTACGTAAAATGAGAAAAGATTGTTTAAAATAAATAAATTAAAAGATCTTAAAAAGAACAAAGAAAGATTCTCACCCTCAACAACCTGATGAATATACATAAAATAAAATTTTGTTTCTCATAGGTCATTTTTAAAAATAAAGGTTTGAAAATGTCAAGGGTTGTCTGGATATGGGAAGGAAGGTTATAGTACTGGAGAGAATGTTAAGCAATATCGTTAGAGGAATTTGATGGATTCAAACGGTAATGCCCAGATGCTGTGATGCAGGCATAATATCTCCATTCTCCAAGACAGGACGGGACACGCGCATGTCAAGCAGGACATGCTGGTATTCTCTGCCACACGGCCGTGGCAAAAGGGACTTTAAAGTAATGATTCTTGGGAGATCATAGACTTTACTAATTAAGATTTTTCAAGTTTTAAAACAACACTGCTGCTGATAACACAAAATGAGCATTTTACAGCAGCGGATGATGAATCTTAGAAACAGACTTCCCTGGAAAATGTATGTAAGCTTCTTTGGGAATAAATACTCTCAATATTTATGGTTATATAGCATTCATATGTGTTCTGCTTTTTAGAAAGATTGGCATAGTCAGCCATCATTAGCAAGTAATAACCTCACATTTTTATTAACCCTTGCTCTGAGGTTCTGATGAAGCATTATCAAACCCTAATTATCCACTTAATCATAGAAATTTCACATTAAATAAAAAATCTCAAATGAGTAAGAAGAATAACAGTGGATGAGTGAATGCAGCAAATGACAATCCCTCTTAGTTCATAATGCTGTAGATAAATGATTAAAGATCAAATGGGGAACGGTTTCTATCTCAAAGTAATAGTTACCCAGTTCCGTTAGTAATGTGGTTTAATACTTTTAGTTTTTGAGTAGGAGTGCTAATCACACTGTATTTTTATAATAAAATCTGCCTCATATTTTAACCTTGTACTATGTAATATTTTTCTAATTAATAACATAGGAAACATGAGGAAATTAAAGTGGATCTATGAAATAACTTTTTTTCTAGGCCTTTATTTTTGGGAGATCCCAACATTGAGCTTTCCGACAGAGGACAGAATCTACATCTGAGGAATGCACGGAGAAGTGACAAGGGGCGCTACCAATGTGCCGTGTCTAATGCAGCAGGCAAGCAAGCCAAGGATTTAAAACTGACTGTCTATGGTAGGTGTGACTTTTCCCATGGTGTTACCGTTAGAAACGGAAAACTAAACTTTACTCTAGTATGTATGTCCTTTCCTTCCATATTGAATACTTTGGAATGCTAGTCAAATAAAGAGAAGGAGTTTACCTTTATGTTTTAAACTATAACAATACATTCAACCTTTTAATGCAATTTATTCTTATCTATGGAGTTATTCAGATTATGTAGTAGTTTTGATATGGTAAGTCATTCCCTAATTGATTAGTGTAAGCATACATATAATGCCTATGTCCTTGAAGAATTAAAAAGAAAAACTTTAAGAAGTGTATAAATGTATAAAATACACCAAAGCAAATAGTATACCAGCAATTTGATTGCTATATATTTATCCATCTTAGTTTTTATTCTGACAATATCTTTAATGCCATGTGTTGTTCTATTTTTCCCATTTAATCTCTACCAGAAATAATGTGTCTTAGTTATTGTTCCATTGCTGTGACAAAATACCATCATCAAAGCAACTTATGAGAGAAAATATTTAATTTGGGGCTTACAGTTACAGAGGGTCAGAGTCCATGACCATCATGATGTGGCAGCAGGCAGAGAGTATTAATAGCACTGGAACAGAGAGGGCAAACTTGAATATCATGGGCTTTTGAAGCTTCAAAGCCCACTCCCAGAGACACACCTCCTCTAACAAGGCCACACCTCCTAATCCTTTCCAAACAGTTCCCCAAACCGAGGACCAAGCAATCAAATATTGAACCTATCAAGGCCATTCTCATTCAAAGCACCAAATAATGTAAGCCTGATTTTCACTAAAAATTTCACCCATCAATTAAGGTGGCTGTCAAAGTCATTTTCATGACTGGAGTCTTTAGGTAAGCACATGAATGCTATGCCATGACACACACAGTGACTTCCGTTGTAGAAAAGAATAGAATTTTATGTTAGTGGTTCTTAGCAATGCGTTGCAAGGCTCTACTGCTTCAATAGCACCACCCTTTTTCCCACAGTGTAGAGAACTCAGGGACAAATTCATGAACTTCAGGATTGCCTCTGCGCAGGACCTTCTCAATCCAAAGCCGTCACTTCGTTTTCATTGTATAATATTATACTGATTCTTTTCTTCATATCACTTATCACTGCCTGGTGTTTGCTCAGTTAGAAGGTTTTGCTTGTTAGATATTTACTGCTGAGAATTCTAAACTTCATAATAACAGACTTCTATTTTGCATGCCTTCACTGTGTTGTCTGATCTAGACAGCTCTAAAGACACTGTTCAAATGACTGAAATCTGGCACTAAACTGTCGTAACCAGTAGTCATAGGAGTTAGTGAGAAGTTAGTTCAGCCTGAGAGGTGCTGTAAGGATAAAATGTATACCAGGTATCAACGGTGGTATGAAACCTTACATGAGATATCCAGTTAATAATTTTATGATTTATTCTAAACTTATATTTTAGATATATTGGACTAAGTAAAATATATTCTTAAAATTAACTTCCTTGGTTTTCTTTTTTATTTTCAATGTGGCCTTTAGAGAATTTAAAATTACATATGTAGTTTAAGTTATGCTTTTATTGAGTAGCAGTTTCAGTAATTAATAAGAATATGGTCTTAGAGACAGATAAACTTATGTTTGGACCCAAGCTCTGCCACGTACCAGCTTTGTGGCTTCATATGGATTTTTTTGCCTTTCTGCATTTCCATTTTCTTAATGGATTTAGTAATAGTGCCCATATAACAGTGTTACTCTGAGGATAAAATGCTACAAAAGTTTTATTTGGCTTTTAGTAAGTGTTCAATATATGCTTTTCATCATCATCTATTTAGCAATACCATTGCTTTAAAACTATATATATGATCTAGCTCACTTCCTTCCTTTCTTCTCTTTCTTTGTTTCTAACAGGGCTTCATTCTTAGGCCAAGTTTGCCTGAAACTCATGGTGATCCTCCTGCCTCTGATTACTAAGTGTTGAGATTGCAGCTGTGTGCCATCACACCTACCTCAAATATAGTTTGATTTCTACTTAATAACTGCATTTAAAATCATAGTTTTAAAATATTGGTTCCAGGGGTGGAGGATGGATGCAAAGGGATGGGGAAATGAATGGAATTAAGATACATGATATAAGCCGGGTGGTGGTGGCGCACGCATTTAATCCCAGCACTCGGGAGGCAGAGGCAGGCAGATCTCTGTGAGTTCGAGACCAGCCTGGTCTACAGAGCTAGTTCCAGGACAGGCTCCAAAGCCGCAGAGAAACCCTGTCTCGAAAAAAACCAAAAAAAAAAGATACATGATATAAAAGATGCATAGAATAAATTAAAACAAAGTAAAAAAGAAATATCAAAAAATAAAATAAAATATAGGTGTCTATTTCAAGTTTTAATATCTCTTTTGAATCAAATATTTTGTCTTTAAAGCAGATTTTTAAATAACTTATGTGTATAAACGGAAGCCTATTGGGGAAATCAGTCATGAAAAGACATGCTCTCTATATAAGTGCCACCACTGAAAGATTAGCTATGCAGACGCCAAGTTAAACAGAAGCATTATTACTGTCACTGCCATCCTGCCAGAGCCAGCCATAGAAACAACAAGCCCAGTGCCTTCCCAGGCTGTTGTATTGTTGCCAGAATCTATTGTGAATACAGTTCGGAACTTCAATAAGACTCCTATTTCTGTGGAGCTTGGATTTATTAATTTCGGATCCTCATGTTCACTCTGTGTGATGCCCTCAGGCGCCCAGAAGAGAGGGCTTCTGGGATTGTCTGATTGAAAGGCATTGTGGTATTGAGAAGCTCTGAGTATTCTAAATTTAGGAAACCATATCCTTTCTTCTCTAGCAAGCTGCCCTATGCCTTCAAGTGGGTACCTTTATGCTTACTTTTTTTCATTTGTGAAATGGTGACTGTCACAAAATGAAAAGACACAAAAGCTGTACTCTAGATAACTGTGAATAATGCATATGTAAATTTCAAGTTGACAGTATATTTTATTGTAAATTTTACTGTTTTCCTTATTTACATGCTCACATGAGAATGAACAACAATAGAAATGAGCATGAACATTGCATCTGAATAAACAAAAAGAATGGAGGCATGTAATTTGAAAAAATCATATGAAAACACACTATTGTAGTAGCTTTCTAAGATATGATTATACATATGTAAATAGTTTAAATGGAGTTATCCTATAATAGTAGACAATGCCCAACTGAACACATGCTAGCAAATAAAAATCCTACTTCCAAGAATGGGTTATTACTTTTTGAGTTGTTGGCCAGTGGGTTACCATAGAACCCCAAACATTACAGGTTATTGCTAATGTTCTCTCCAAAACTTGATGATAAGACCCTATTGTTGAAGACACTTCATACATGATTCATATAACATGGATGAATCAACCTGGTACTGACCTGGAAGCCTAGTTCCTATTAACTATCTTTTATGATTCTGAAAGGTGATATGCATTATACCAGAGAAGAAAAGTAATTATTAATGTCACCCAGTTGTGAACTCAGCCAGCTACATTAACAACTGGCCTAACAAGGTATGCCTATCCTCTGTAAAACAGTAGCACAACCATCATGGGAGTAACCAGCTAATTGCTTTCTGTTTGGATCTAAGACCCACTCTATGCAATGGAATCCAGTCCTATTCTACTAAACAGACATAGTATTAAAACATGCTATACCCATAAACTAATACCTTTCTCAAGGCTCTTCAGAGAAGCTTCTTACAGTAGGTGACAATTAATAGGATGACCATCAACAGGTCAGCACACAGAGAATACAGACTGTGGAGTGCTCACCACTAAATAAAATGTATATATCACATGAATAGCTTCTAAAAACAGTGTTTTCTGGACAGAATAGAACAGTTGCCCTAATGAATGCACAGCAGTTGTGCCAGCATGCACTAGGTCTGCATAAGGTCAAGCCAGACAAAAATATCTTTTTTTTAGGGGGGGGGTTGGAGAAGTGGTCACAAAATAGACTATTTTCCCTGTCATCCAAATTGATGACAAACATTCATATGTTACTACTGGTGATTGGTAATGAGATTTTATCTGTTGTATTTTTGAAAATGTGTTTGCAATAGATAGGTTCTACTCAATACGGTTATTAATTTTTAACATGATTTTTACTGAGTATATTCATTTCTAGGAGAGCATTTATAACATCCTATTACAGTTTTTTTTAATATTTGCTTTTTAGTATGCCATTACAAATAGGCAATTAATCAATTCTAGTTGAAAGCTATATGGAAGGTTCTATTGCAAGGAAAAATGGAATGTCTTGAATCTGGAAGCTTACACATTTATATCAAACATTGTAGAACCATTGTTGGGTACTAAAGATAGAATAAAAAATTTGTGGATGGTCTTGACCTCTTTGCTCATATTCTCATTTCTTATACTCTTCAACTGGACCTTGGGAGCTCAGTTCAATGCTCTGATGTGGGTCTCTGCCTCTGTTTCCATCTGTTGTTGGACAAAGGTTCTATGGTGATATTTAAGATAAGCATCAGTCTGACTACAGGGCAAGGCCAGTTGGGGCACCCTCTCCTCTACTGCTTAGGGTCTTAGCTGGGGTCATCCTTGTGGATTCCTGGGAATTTTTCTAGAGCCAAGTTTCTTGCTAAGCCCATAATCACTCCCTCAATCAAGATATCTCTTTCCTTGCTCTAATATCTGTCCTTCTTCCATCTCAACTATCCCATTCCCTCAAGTTCTCCTCAACCCTCCCCTTCTTCCCTCCTTTTCCCCTTCTCCATGAAGGGTTCATCCACTAAAACAGTCTACCTGAGCTAATGGGAGCTCACCAATTCCAGCTGGACTGGGAAGGAACAAGCATAGGACCAAACTAGTCCCTCTGAGTGTGACTGACAATTGTATGGCTAGGGCAGACTGAGGGGGCCATGGGCAGTGGCACTGGGATTTATCTTTACTGCATGTACTGGATTTTTGGGATCCTATTCTCTTTGGATGCATACCTTGCTCATCCTAGATGTAGGAGGGAGGGCCTTGGACTTTCAACAAAGCAAAGTGCCTTACCCTCTCTTAGGATTAGATGGGAGTGGGGTGGGAGGATGTGTGGAGGGAATGGGAGGAGGGGAGGGAGTGGGAATTTGGATTGATATTTTTTAAAAAATCTAATAAAAAAAAGGAAAAAAAATTGTGGATGAATAAAGGCCTCACTTCTAGTTTGAACTTTTGGCAGTCTGGGAAATGTGTTAAGTAGCCGTATACTATGTGAGTTTGAAAGAATCGAATAACTGTTATAATACCACTTTGCATATTTAGTGTCTTGTGTTACAACTTTAAATTGAAAACACCATTTGAAGCAAAACAAATTCCACAAACTCTGCAATATTTATTAACACTATTTAAGCATGACTCTTCTTATTCAGAAAAAAAAATCAGTCACAGCCCTGAACTTACTAAATGAACATAAAACATCAGGCGTGCAACTCCGTCTCAGAAACAGTCTTGGGACTCGCGATGTGCTCATTAACATACAACCATTCTGTACAAAGCACTTGCTGAGAATTAATACAGTCACGGAACACATGTTTAAACATCACATCTTCAAGCTCTGTATACTTCATTAATTCTTTTCTTACTTCACATATTTTTTAGCCCTCATCAGTTGTGACAAATCTTAGCAAATTCTACATTAGTTACTGTTGCTTGAACTTCACTGGGGATATATTTTTATCAGTATTTGTTCTGAAAAAATTATTCTTAGAGACCAATTCTTCACATTCATCAAACTTTGCATTGACTTCCCAAATAAGCCCAAAAAGCTTAGTATTGGTAGCATCTGTGAAGAGTGTCAAAGGCAAAAATATTCGACAGAATTAGTTTCCCTTTAAAACTAATTCATATTGCCCCCAGAGTCATCAGTTCCTGGGTTATTCTCACTGAAGATCTAGCAATCATCAACAAATTTATATTCTCTGGATATATTTCTTCAGCTGCTGTACTCATAATTAATTTAATTATATCACTACTGAAAAATGGCCTTCTTTGCTGGCAAACATGCTACTTAGAAACTTCCTTTGTTTTAGTCTCCTTTTTTATCTTTGCAATTTTTTGTAAAAAAATATTTGTTAGGCTAAAACATCCCAATTGCATATTTTAGTATTTCAAAATGTTGCCTTTCTTTGACTTAGGAATATAGGAATAGGTGTTTAGACTGTTGATGTTTGTACCATTCCAGTGTATGTACTGCTCGGCCCTCTTAGAGCAAGAGAGGCCACATCACACTCTGCCACTCCTCTCTTCTTGTTCTGGCGTGAGGAACATGCACTGGTGATAAAATTAAACATGTATTAATACTTTCATGGCATTGGAAATGCTGACAAGATACTGAAGAGACCCCTGGTAAGGGGAGACCCTCCAGCAGACGCTCCCCACCAAGAGAAGACTCCAGTCGACTTCGGCTGCACAAGCAAGAGGCGTTTATTAGTTAGATACACAGGCCTGCGGATGCTGCAGCAATTGGGTTGCTGAGCATGCCGGGCTCAGAGAACAACACAGTTTATATAGGATTTTGGGGCAGGCAGCTTTAGGGTACTCAGCAACAAGTATTTCATTGGTTAATTCATATAGAGCATAGGGTTATTTTGGGGCGCAGTGATTTGTTTCACTTTGGATTCCTGGGAAAACCACAAAAACAGATATGTCTCCTAATGACGAGGACACTGTGTTTGGCAGGGTCTTCCTGCCCTTCTTTATCACTACTATTTTGGCTATCCCGGGTGGGCTAGCTGGTGAGTCATGGGTCATGGAGCCCACCTGTTGCTTCCCTTTATCTTTTGGTCCTTGGCTGACTAGAAGGGCACCTAGCTTTGACTTTATTTCTTTTATTTTTCAATTCTTTCAATACAAATATGTCACTAGATTTAAGATACACTGAGCAGCAGTTGAAGCAATGGGCACAACACATGAGTAGCTATTTGCAACTCCCTTGTTACTATTCAGTGAAAGTAGCCATGGCCAATATACGAATGAATGAGTGACTGCATTCCAACAAAACATTTGACAGTCTTACCTCTGCATCTCCTGGTCTGTTTGAAAGTTGGTTGGTCCCTAACTTCAAAGTGAATGTACTTACAGGAAAATGATTCCACTTCCAACTTCACCCTTAAATACAGTAGACCATGACTTGGATTGTGTCTGTTACTCTGAAGTAATTCTCAGGAAGGTTATCAGAAAATGTGAAGCTATTCTATTAGCACCAGAATCTTATTGTCCAATCAATATCCTTTTCTACTAAAAGAATCCACAGTTCCTTGGAGAAATAGTTAACTCTATAGATGTGCAGAATTATGAGATAAATGTGGAGTGAATAGTAAAACACTCTATTAAGGAAGTGCAAAACTAAAATAAGATGAAATGGGTATATCAAAGGAGCTAACTAAGAGATCCTGGGTTGCCCAAACTGCCTAATATAATGTAGTATTGGTTATATACCCTTGTATAAGTTTATAAGTTTTTATGGCTTCATAACAATAGAAATAAATGAATTAGATATGTCAAGTGGGTAGGAGAGATAATGTCTCCCATATAGAATTCCACAGCTGCTGCCAGTATTGGTCCTGAAAGCACTCAGAGGTGCTTCTGTGTTTTGGGAGTGGAGAGCATGTGATTGCGCCACATCTTGTTGTGTGATTTTTTTACTCTTTTGGTTTTTATTTTTTGGGAAGGATGGCGCCACCCAGCTCCCAAATAAATCACACAGAGGCTTATTCTCAGTTATGAATGATTGGCCTTAGCTTGGCTTGTTTCTTGCCAGTTTTTCTTATCTTAAATCATCGTGACTACCTTTTGCCTCTGGGCTTTTATCTGTCTCTATTTCTGTATACTTTTCTTTCCTTCTTACTCTGTGACTGGCTGGGTGGCTGGGCGGCTGAGTGGCTGACCCCTGATGTCCTCTCCTCCTTGTTCTCTTGCTTCTTCTTCCTCTCAGAGTTCTCCTTCTATTTATACTCTTTACCTGACAGCCCTGCCTAGTCTCGCTCCTGCTGCGCTATTGGTCATTCAACATATTAGCCCATCAGGTGTTTTAGACAGGCACATTAACACAGCTTCACAGAGTTAAACAAATGCAGGGTAAACAAAAGTCACACACCTGAAAGTAATATTCCCCAACAGTGTCTGACACTTGTCTTCCTATGGCATGACTTTTGAACTTAATGTGCCTATAATTGCGGCTTTGCTTTGGATCACTTTGTTTGTTGGTACTAACTTGCTTGGTTGCTCCAATATGGTCTATCCCATGAGCTACTGAAACTGAACCTGTGAATTGACTGTGTTACTGAAAGCTGGGACTGAAACAGGTGCTAGAGACTGTGTGGACCAGAGGGGGAAGTAATCATCTGCAGAGGACACAGGCTTTCTGTCATTAGCATGCATCACTGTTAAACTAAGAATTTTAGCGACCATAGCATTTACTAACGAGATGCAGATGCTAAGCTTGTGTTTGCTTTGAAATCTTTTGTAGTTCCACCGAGTATTAAAGGAGGGAATGTTACCACGGAAATATCTGCATTGCTCAACAGCATAGTTAAGCTGGAATGTGAGACCCGGGGGCTTCCAGTGCCGACCATTACCTGGTATAAGGATGGCCAGGTAGTCATATCCAGCTCACAAGCACTTTATATTGATAAAGGACAATTCCTTCACATTCCAAGAGTACAGGTCTCTGATTCAGCAACATATACATGCCATGCATCCAATGTTGCTGGGACGGCTGACAAATCATTCCGTGTTGACATCTATGGTAAGGATATACAGCTTATCTTACCCGAGTGCCTTTCTAGTGTGTTGACATCCAGATTTCTCACTCATGAAAGCTTGGTGGGTTTTTTCCCACTGTATATAGATAATAATTGGAAGAATTAGTTATAATTTGGAAAAGGTATTTACAAAAGTTAAGGTGGGCAAAACACAGTTCAGTCCTTAACCAACTCTTCCCCTTGGAACTTGAGGCATCTCAAGTATTTTATTTTTAGCAATAAAGTAAAGCAGTGGTTAGTATTAAGATTGGTCTTTGGTCTTCGTCTTTTGTTAGCCTGATAGTCTAGAGCACCTCAGAATCATTAGAATAATTATAGATTGGTTGAACCAAGAAATTCTTCCCTCACCAACCTAGAGGCATGTGGGAAATTCCTCTAGTTAAAGCATATGAGAAAAAGGTTCCCTTTTACTTAAGATGTTCTTTTATGGCTTAGAAAAGAATTACCTGAGATATTACTATTTTTTTCTCCCTAGTTCCTCCAATAATTGAAGGTGACTTGGCCACACCTTCAAATAAGCAAGTTGTTATTGGTCAGTCATTGATCCTGGAGTGCAAAGCTGCTGGCAACCCTCCTCCCGTTCTCACGTGGTTAAAAGATGGTGTACCTGTAAAAGCCAGTGACAACATCCGCATAGAAGCGGGTGGGAAGACACTCGAAATCTTGAGTGCTCTAGAAGTTGACCGGGGACAATACATATGTGTGGCTACCAGTGTGGCAGGAGAAAGGGAAATCAAATATGAAGTCGATGTCTTAGGTAAGTAAGGATAGCGCTGCCTGGATTGTCAGATTCACAGCATTGGATTGTTGAACACATTTCACAATATGTAGTAATAATGTAGTAGACTGGGCTTTTCCAGTCTGTTCAAGTGGTGTTTAGAGTCCCACTATCTACATCTAAATCTCATGCAGCTCTTCCGTGGATTTTAATGGATGCACTTTGTTCTTGTAAGGGCGTTTTCATAACTTTATCAACTGCTGGCTGTGGGAGTCAGAGATGTTCTTCTGTCATAAGCACTGTGGCAGACCACAGGGAATAGTCTCCAGATTTTGAGGAATTATCTTGCCACCTTGAAACTCTGTTATTGCAGCCAGAAGATTCTTAAATGGGTGCTATTATAAAAATAAACAATATAAAATGTGGATAAGCTTTACATTAGCATAGCATCTATGGCACCATAGTGTGTGTCAGAGGAAATTCCCAGTGACTGGAGAACATTCATCATGGCAAGTACTTAGTGTAAAATGCACGGACAATTTCAAATCCCCTAGAGTATTAAATTCCTATGATAAACATCAGTTTTCTAAGTTACTGCTGAGATGGATTTATTCCTGTAAACACTTCTTTGCCTGCTACCTTCTGTCTTTTTTCTTTCTTTCTAGTACCACCAGCTGTGGAAGGAGGAGATGAAACATCTTACTTGATTGTGATGGCAAATAACTTACTGGAGCTAGAGTGCCAAGTCACAGGCTCTCCCCCACCAACTATCATGTAAGCGTTTTGGTATGTCTTCTAAATACCTCTCTCGCTTTTTAATACAAATGTTTTGGAGTTGTCCTGGAGGATTTTGACATTGAGAAGTATCAGTACAAAATCATATTCCTCTTGGAAAAGATATAGTCTATAAACAAGGCAGGTGGTACTTGGTACTCAGAAAACATACATGTTGGCACAGTTGGCGAAAATCCTTTATTTTTATTTTAGAAAATTATCTTTTCAGTCAGAAGATGTAGACTATTAAGCACTATTAATATTAGACCTCCCTGAGGCACTGATACGTGTAATAGCCATTAAATAAAAGAACAGAAATTTTGTAGAGATGTGAAGGTTAGCATGCTTATGGTTTTGTCTGGTTGGTCTCCCTTCTACATTCTCAAAGCATTCTTGAATATACAATTTTCATTTCCAACATGGCATGAGACATGCAAAAGAATAGTTGGTTGACTGCAATTCAGACATTATAAAGTGATAGCCCACAAAACTATAAAACTCTGATTTCAATATTTGATTTGCAACATTGGAAGCTCTTTGCATTTTGTTGGTTAATATGATTTAAATACTACAGTGAATAGTATCATTTGTCCCTTTCTGTAACCTAAACTCATTAGAAGGATAATGAACTCATTACAGAGTTCTTGAGTGCCAACTGTATGCCAACCTCTCTGAGGGACCATGTTTCCGTTTTACTTCTCTTCTACATCCTGTTTCAAGGAGTGAGTAATTAGGAGTATCAGTACAAAATCGTATTCCTCATGGAGAATTAATTGGGAGATTAGGTGAATGCATAGTAGAGAATAAATATAACACGCAAATAACCTCTAGGAAATTACTCATTTGCAATATGTATCTAGATTTCTTTTTGCCTTTCTCTACAGGTGGCTTAAAGGTGGTCAGTTAATTGATGAAAGAGATGGATTCAAGATCTTACTAAATGGACGCAAACTGGTTGTTGCTCAGGCTCAAGTGTCAGACACAGGTCTTTACCAGTGTGTGGCAACTAACATTGCCGGGGACCACAGGAAGGAGTTTGAAGTGACGGTTCACGGTATGCCAAGGAAGGAATGATGCATTGCACTTTAAACTATTCTGGCTTTATTCATTGTCTAATTCAAAGAGGAGCAGAGAGAAGTCTTGAGTTGTGTAAAGTAGTGAGAAAAGGGCCACCATAGTTAAAAAAAAAATAACAGATTTACATTATCTTCTGTTGCAGAGACTTACCCAAAGTATTGTGTGAATAAGATTAGCGAGTTTTAATAAGTTTTCGCGAGTGTATTGTAGATGGTATCGAGTGTGAAGATGGAGCTAGACCATGACAGAAGAGGAAGGCAAAAGCTCCCAAGTGCATGGGTTATGTCAACCTTTAAGGATTTGACCCAAACAGGAGTGACTATGAAGAGTGTTTTCCAGAAGCAAGGCTTAGGGTATAATTGTGGGATCCAGGAACATAAGCGCATTCACAGAACTGGCACATTAAAGTTATGACCACGAATCTAATGACAAGAGCACATCTCTGCCAGGACATTATGTGTCCCACTTGCCAGCAGAACTTGAGAAGGAAGCGACTGGAACCAGAAACTGAAGAGCCATTTGGAGTGCCCAGGAACAGAATCTGTGAAAATCAACTACATTCTTCCCTCTTTCTCTGTAGACTCTCTTCCAAAATTTGTTTTTCCATGTCCCATGATGGAATGCAGACAAATCTAGTTCAGTTTTGATTCCAGATTCTTGAGAGAGAGTCTGGCAAGCCCAGCTTCAATCACCTTATGACCCCAGGTCCAGTCAGCCTTACTAGGGACAAAGTCATGTGAATAAATACTGCTTGAATCTGGCAATAGTTTAGTGAGGCCATTCCAGAGAAATGAATGGTAATTATTAACTGAGAAAATAGGCCAATGGGTTTGAGCCAAACATACATGTTAGGTTGCAGTAACCGTATGGACATTTTGGCTATTTGAATAACAAAAAACTCAGAACTAAGAGTGATTGATATCTAAAATGAGTAAAAATTATAGATTAAACACAAAATGAAGTTGTTTCATTGTTTGTGAAATACATTAATTTTTCTAATTTCAGTTCCCTTAAGCTTATTTAAAATATGTTTTTATTAATCCTTTGAGAATTTCATATATGCATACAATGTAACTTGATCATACACACTCTCATTCCTCCTTCTAACTCCTCCTGGATCTACCCCACATACGTGTCCCAATTTTATGCCCAGAGTTTCTTCATATAACCCTGGAGTCCTTTTCTGCTGCCCATTTAGACATGGATGCCTCACACATACTCTTAGGTCTGGGATGTTTCTGATTGTAGTTTCATTCTGTCCCTCCTTTCTTTTTATCCAGTTCCTCCAACAATCAAGCCCTCAGACCTTCCTGAGAAGACTGTGGTGAGATACAAGCCTGTCACCTTGCAATGCATAGCCAATGGTATTCCAAACCCGTCCATTACGTGGCTGAAGGATGACCAGCCTGTGAACACTGCCCAAGGAAACCTCAGAGTGAGTATAAGACTCGGAACCCAAATTAAGATAGCATGTAGGTTTTGCTAATTCTATCATTTCATTATTTCCTAAGTATTGATTTTCCTTCAGGAAAAATTTGGCAGAAATTTAACTAAAATATAATTTCCTTATTTCCCAGTGAAATTAAAAAGCCCTGTTGATTTAGCTCCTAGTATAGGGGTTGGTGTATTTATTTTGATTTATGCCTTCAAAAATTGTTGTCTTACAAGTGAATAAAAATCGTTTCTGTCTCACATGCTGGCTGTGTCCTATGGCATTTAATTATGTGCTAGAGAATTAGAATTAGAATTAGAAACCTAGTAAACAGATGAATAGATGATAGATTTCTAACCCAAGTAACCTAACTGATGCACTTAAAAATCATATCATAAATAGCCAGACCTGATGGTATAGTTATTCCGGAGACTGAGGCAGGAAGATTGTAGATCAGACTTACCTTGACTACAGAGCAAGATTTAGCAAATTTTAGCCTAATCTAGGCAAGTTAGTGATTTTCTATCTCAAAATAACAACATACAGAAAAGGCTAGAGATGCATCTCCATGATGGGGTGATGCACAGTATGCACAAGGCCCTGGTTTCGATCTCCAGTACCATTAAAACAATATATAATTAATATATTTTTCTAGTAGGATCAAGTTAATAGACAAATGTTGCCTTGTATTTTACTTGTATATTTTCAATATGTAATATGTCTTTAGTTCTTCCTCTAATAAAAATGATATAGATATCTGTTATTAGTTCTGCTCCACATCTGGTAGAACTGATCTCACATCTCTGTACAAAAGAAAAACTCAGTAGACATACTTCAAATACAGTACAGGTAAAGGATTGCTTGCCTTGGAGAGAGAGATTTATCAGTTGGTCACATAAATATAATTTAAAATGTAGTGACTATATTAAAGATGGAATATAGAAACAGGATATCTGAGGAAAGCCTTTAAGAAGAGTTCTGAAGAATGAATAGGATCAAGTGGGAAAGAAATAAGCAGTTCCAAGAGTGTGTGTACAGCAAACACGTTCCTTAGAGTATGTGTCCTCTTAGGGATCTGAAAGCAAGGCAGAGGTCTAAGGAAGAGAAGAAAAGCAGAGTAGTTATTGGCATGCAAAGGTGGAGAGGCAGTAATAAGTACTTTCACAAAACTAATTATTTTATCTTTGCAAAGACAATTAATTGGGGGATAAAAGAGTTTTAAGAGAGGTGTGCTATGACCAGGTTTACATTTAAATATAGTTGTGTACTACTTTACAATGAGGATATGTAGCATAATTCAGCACTTTCATCATTGTATGGATGTCACAGTACTATTCCACAAACCTAGATGGCATAGCCTAGGGTACACCTGGACTAGATAGTAAGTGTCATCTTTCTATATGGTCCGTCATTGGCCAAATCACCACTATCTGGTACGTGACTGAAGTTACTTGCATCCTTTCTGAAAAATTAAGTTGGAGGACCAAGCGTAGATATGTAAAACCAATTAGAACCAAAATGAATTTCTATAGGAGACAGAGGCAGAAATTTGGTACTATATACTAGTTACAGAAAGGGGGATATTTTGGTGCAATAGTCAAGTCATTGTAGATTGATGAAAGATAGTTTATTAAAGATGATGATTGTGTGTATAAGAAAAACTTCTGAGACTTAAAACTACATAATTATGTGGATGACACTGACCACCAGTGATATGGGACACTCTGGAAGAGCATAAGGGAAAGAAAGTACTGTGATTTTAATTTCAGGCTCCTGGAATTCACATCAGTTGGAGATACACTGGTAGAGATTGTGGGCATGTAACTAGGTTATTGCAAATGGCCACGGAGATCAACAGAATGATATGGCTAGAATTTTTGGCACACTGTTTATGTTTAAAGCTTTGGGCACAAATAAGTTAACCCAAAGAGTAAAGAAGTAAAGGGTAAGATGAAAGAAGATCAAGCTAGTGCTGAGTATCAAGAAGTTGTGGCATTAAAAGCCAGGTGCAAAATTGTAGGGATGAAAATAAATGCATGGATGTGTTGCTTAGCATGTTTAGTGCAGTTTGACTGGAAAATAGGTTAGCTAGGAATTCACTCGAGACCATGGAGAGATCATTTGGGGTCGAAATGTGGTGAACCTGGAGGCCTCTGCTGAGTTCAGATTTCCTCCTGGACAAAGTGGGGAGCCATGAGTGAGGTTTGAAAGGGGACTGGGGGAAGGATCAAGTTTCCAATCCTAAATAAATTATTCTGGCAACAGTGTGTAAGATAGATTAACAACTGGGGAGGCTGGAGACACTGGAACATCAGTTAAGAAACCATCATAATCCTACAGTGGTGGTGGAAGTGGAAAACAGGGGATCTGAGACCATGGCTGTGGTATAATTAATAGAAGTCAAAGTGGGTGCCAAAACCCCGATGACTGGAAAAAATCATGGGCGCCATTAAGCAAGACTGGGAAAATGCAGTGGCTAGTCAATTTTAGGAATATGAGGGAATAGTTTACAAACTTAGTTCTGGATAGTTCATGTGTTAACCTGTCCTGGGACCATGAGTGTAGAGCTCAAGAGACCAGCAGGGGCTGAGGCTGCAAATTTCAGGTTTGAATTAGAGTTTTTCACCAAAGTTATGGGATTGGATGGAAACTCCAGAGAGTTAAGTTTCCTGTTTGTGTAGCAGAAAGAGGAAAAAGGTTCTGTAATGTAAAGTACTCCTAGGAAAGCCTGGGAGTAAGGACTGTAGAATACTCTCTCTCTTTAACACCCTGTGAGCACAGACCATCAGGATGGCAGGACACCCAATGTTGTGTGTGGTAAGAGAGAGTATGCACTTAACTGCAGATACTACTGGGCAATGTGACTGGATGTTATTGGTTACTTCAGAATAATCATTGTTAAATAATGACTTTTTATTCCCCTGGTTGCAATGGATTTAAGAGCAAAATAAGGCGAAAGCAAGAATTTATCAGCATTCCTATTATTCATATTTTATAACTTTTATAGTTTTTCTGGCCCTTGTGACAATTTCATCAAAAAAGTTTGTTGCCTTAAAACCATTTATGAAGTGTTACATAAATGTGGTCATGGTTTTTTTTCAGAGAGTTTAAATTTTCATCACATGCTTTATAGTCCAGTTTGAATATCTTTTATTCAATGGGGTTTTATGAATATACCAGCAGGCCAGCCTTAAGTTATTTTATTTTCTATCTTCAAATGAATAAGAATGCATTTTTAAAATCAAATTAGCCTATTTTCTTATGTACAATGAAGTGATCTGGATCTCAAATATTGAGTTAACTAAGATATAAAACTACAATTAAACATTATATATTTAAACGAACTTTTCTATCTCAGCAAATGTTTTTAAACCCAACCAAAATACTGCTTTCTGTTCCCAATTAGATACAGTCTTCTGGTAGAGTTCTCCAAATTTCCAAGGCTCTTTTGGAAGATGCTGGCAGATATACATGTGTGGCTACCAATGCAGCTGGAGAAGCCCAACAGCACACTCAATTGCATGTGCACGGTAAGAGTATCTTTATGGCTTTCTCTTGCATGTGTGTATTCATGTGTGTGAGTGCATGCAGGCGAGTGCACATATGTGTATGAGCACACTTATGTAGGCCACAGGTCAACTGCCATTGTCATTTCTGCTGTGCCATCAACCTTATGATTTTTTTTTAGTTTTTTGATTTTTTTGAGAATTTAATACACTAGTCTTACATTCACAGCAATATATCCCTCCTTCTCCTACCTCCAAACTCCTCCCACGTCCTCTATTTAGTGGGGCTTTTATGTACCTTCTATTGACATTTTCCTAAACTGCCTTGAAAATTTGAGGTAGAATCTCTCACCTGGACTGGTACTTGCTGATTAGGCAAGGCTGGCTAGCCAACCAGCTCTGGAGATCTGCTGTCTCTACCTCTCAGACAGTAGGATTGCAGGCAATCATTAGCATTCCCACTTTCATGACTCTCTTCAATTGGTTGTGGGGAGGCATAGAAAGGAAGGGAACTTAGAGTAATTACAGGTATTTTTTTTTATAAATATCTTCAGTTTTCAATTTATTAAATTGTATGCTCAGATTTTTATGAGTGTATACACGTGTGTGGTGCAAATGTATATATGCATGTTCACATGTTTAGAAGCATGTATGTGTGTAAGCATGTATACCAGTCGTGCATATGTGGAAGCACAAAATTGATGGTAGGTGTCATTCTCAATTGCTCACCACCTTATATGTTGAGATAGGGTCTCTTCCTGAATCGAGAACTCACTTTTTTGACTAGTCTGGCTAGTCAGTTTGCCCTGTGGGTTCCCTGTCTGTCTTCTGCTCTGGGATGTCCACAGGCTGCCACATGCATGCAGCTTTTACATGGGTTCTACAGAGCCAAACTTGATTCCTCATCTTGCAAGGCAAATTCTTTACCCTCTGAGACATCTCTCCATTCTCCAGTGTTTTCTAAATGATTCATATCACCTTTATTAATAATCCTCTACAAAAGATTTTATTGAAAAAGACAAAGTTTCAGGGTCATGCCTCAACCCGGTCTATAATCTTACATGGTTTTCATTTGTGAATTGGGGGTACACTTGACTTGGCATCTTCTATGTGCTTTCGTAAAGTGTCTGGGTGGCCATGGAGCACATCACCAACATCACAGCTTTACTATAAACTTGGAAGACATAGTCTTTGAAAAGAAGATGTCTGTTCTCCAAGAGGTTTATCAGAACAAAGTCTGGACTTTTGCACAAGGGCTCTGACATCTCCATATACACATTATTCACTTGCTTTATTCATGTGGTTCTTGTCCAACATTTTATTTCTTTAGATATTAATGTATCCATATATTCATTCCACATTTACTGAGGAATCCAGCCTAGAATAACATCCCAGGATCTAACTTAATTCCAGGTACATAGTAGGCAGTTGAAAATTTTGACATACGAAAGAGTAGACTGAGTGATTTAAAAAATGCCAGTGGGTCATTGGATTCTTCTAATTTGCTTCTTTGCATATTTTCTTTTATTTGAATGAACCAGTTAAAATATATTTTTCCTTAAATGATTCTCATAAACCAATTTATTCTGTTCACAAAATGGGAACACCCAGTATGAGCATATTTGCACATATAAACGTGTTCCTTAGCAGTAGTTAATTAGAAGGACTATTTAGGGTTGGCTCATAGTCCTAGAGAGGCTGAGAACACAGAGTCACTGCTATCCCTCACTGCCTTTAGTTTACTCTGCTTCACACAGGTCATTCTGTCTCTGTCATCTGAGTGTCTTTGACAGCTGTCTCCAACAACTCCTCAAGTTTCCACTTGCATCTAAGAGTTGCCAAATTGTGTTTCCTGTAGTCTTTCCTTCCCTGAAGCTCCTTCCATCTTCCTTTCACATTAAAGCTGTTGCTTCCTGCATCAGTCTCAGTTCTTCTCAAACAGTGTCTCTGATTCCACCGGTGCGGTCACCAGTATTTGGAGAAATAGTGAGTCAAACATAGAAGACTCTTATGATGCTTTATCAGTATGTTCCAGAATAACTGAAAACTAGAGCCCCAGAAAGAAATTAAACACTTCATCAAACAAGAGAATAAAGCACAATGGTGCACATATGTAAAAAATAGTGAAAGCCATTATTAAGTACACTCATGAAAACCATTTATTTAAAGTATAACAAAAAGCAACACATGAAAAAAAAAAGTACCTAAGGGAAATACAAATCTCTAGATGTAGGGTCTGAAGATGGTAACAAAATGTCAGATGTCAGAAGACACGATTGGGTGCACAGCTACATGGAAAATCATCAAAGAGAAGGGAAGCAAGTGGAAAACATCTGAGTTCATGTGTAAAGAAAGAAACAGAGCTTAGTCACTGGGAGGACTTAGTGGAGATGGAGAACACGATGCTATCTCCTTCACACAAGTCACAATGCAGAGGTAAGATCCAGTAAGAACTTAAAACATCCCATCTGCTGTGGTACCCATTTGTCTGGATAACAGCTCATCTCCTTGACAGGAGAATGATGATGAAGTGGGTTTGTAATAATTAACCTGGAGTAAGTGGTTGGCTACATGTTTGTGACTAGAGTCTGGACAAAAGCTGTCTCCTTTTAGCGCTGAGGACAGCAATGTCCCATTGGAAGCCTGAGGCTCCAAACTCGAATCTGTCTTCTAATATGCATACATTAATGCTCCTGATGATATTAAGATATGTGAAAATATAGGAATTTCTAAGAAATTGATTAATTAAAGACTTTGAGTAGACCTCAAATGTTCAGAGGAGAATCTTGAAATGGGAAGAACTATGTCAAGTAGGTCTTGAAAGAAATTATTCAATTTGGAATTATGGACTAGATGCACATATTGAAACAATTGCATATTATTTGGACTTCGGCTCTATATGATATTGTAAAAACAAATTTGACTTCATAAATGCATCAGTCACGGAAGTTAATGCACTAGGAATAAAGGAGAAATGATGCCCTTTCTACTTTTGTTCTTTGAGTGCCTTTAAAATACTTTGTGTCCAAATCTGATCATAACCAATTTAAAGATGAATTGACAAGATATATAGAAAAGTAACCATTTACTTTCATTCCATTATTAACTTATATAACAATAGTCACTTTCAGTTACGGTTTGTTTAGTCAATGTTTATGGATGAGCATTGCATTCTGAAAGCGAACATTTATTACAGCTGTCACCTGAAATGTTCAGACTTCAATATTCAGTATTCTAATTTCTCAATACTATCATTTCTCATACAAATAAAAATGTCCTAGATAAGTCCATTCTTCTCCACCATTGTAAAAAAAATTAACTAGTTGAAGTGAGCATAGGGAGGACACATGGGCTCTTGGACTAGATCAACAAGCTGTGACCATGAGAAGAGGAGCATTCTCATGGAATTTTCCAGGGAGGGAGTCTGCCTGTTAGAAACAGCAGGAGCCCTCAGTAGGTGGTCTTTTTTTTTGATCGTCAAAGTTTCATAATTCTGGAAGTTTTTGTTCTCGAGACCAAACTATGAAGTTATATCTGAACCCTAAATATTTGCCAAGTGAGACAGATGTTTCTACAAACAAGTAGTTATTTGAAGTCTAATAATTCAAGCATCCATTTCATCTGCACATAATTACTTCCTATGAAAAAAGTCATCCAAGGTGATACACCCAGAAGACATAGAATGTTGTAGTATAAAAAGGATGGGCTTCAAATTTGGATTTTGTACTGTCACTTAACATCTGTAAGACACAAGACACTAAGCTTAGATGTGAATCTTTATAAGGCTAAGAAACCTCATCTGTAAGGTAGGAGAGATAATAATAGTACAGATAGTCACAAGGGTTGTTTGAGGTTTAAGTAAAAGACAAGACGTGAATGTGTTAGCCTAGTGCCTGTCTCCCAGTCAGCATCTGTAAATGGTAGCACGAGGACTAGTTTTGGCAAAACACATGTTTGGCTTCTGGCCCTTCTACTGTACTCTTTGAACAAATATGCTGCAGGCCCGCTGCCTTTCCCGTTGGCTGGGAATCCTCTCGCGTCTGTATTAGTTGTCTCATAAAAACATTAGAAGGACTCCTTATTTTTATTTTATATTTTAAAAGTATTTGCTTGGCTAACATCTGCTAACACCCACTCAAACAAGGTTTCTCTATCATTTCTGTGTTTTGTTTAATAGCTCGCCTGTGGCCTAGTGGAGGTTTGGGAGTGTTCTAGGGAGCTGTTTTATTTCTTTCTTCATAGCCAAGTTGAGGTCAGGATTCTACTGAACTATGTTTTCATTGCAGATTAATTTATTTCCCCTATTTTCAAATACTAGTGAATAAGGTAGATTAACTCTTGAAAGTCACTTTAACATCAGTTTTAACTAACTCAGACATAACTAGGATTTGACAGGGTCTGTTTATGCCCCAAATAGCCAGATTAGACAGAGTTGAGCTCACGATGTTTCAAGAAGGTACTGTGGTTTTGGCTTGATGTGCACATGTAGTGTTTGGAAGAAGAAAAAATGAAAAAAAAAAGAACAGTAAATTGAAAAACACCCTCCCACCTAGGGAATTCATACATATTACGATTGGCATGAAATGGCATCTCCTTATTGATGACATACACAGAACAGTGGCCTCCTAAATCATTTAAATGCTACAAAGGAACCATTTTTTTATATTGTATTTACCTTTATCTTCAATATTGGGTAAAGGTTTTCCTTATAGATATTTTACAGATTAGTGATGTTACTGACTGTCACTTGAGGTAATGAACCATCACAAACTTCTGTGGACAGGCTTACACTCTCTCATGGATATAATCAGACAAGATCAAGCGTGTTCAGAATGGTATGGCCCTAGACAAAAGACAATAATCCACTCAAAAATGTGGGGGATTTCCGATCCATTTGCTTCTTGTCAGCCTGGGGTGCTAACCACACCCAAAGAGCATACCTGGCTAGGAACCTTTAGACTTCAGCATTCTGAGTGTGTGTGTGTGTGTGTGTGTGTGTGTGTGTGTGTGTTTGTGTTTATGGTGTATACATGTATGTAAATATATGTGCAGGTGGAATCACCTGTATGCATAAGAGGTAGCCAGTGGTCAACTTTAGATGTCTTCCTTGTTTGTTTGTCTCCTTATTTTTATGTTATTTATAGTAGGATAACAATATCTCTAAATTTTAAGGATAATTTTTCTTTTCTCAATGCATGTTGGGACTCTGTTGTTATTTGTATATACATTTATAATTAACATGTATTTTTGAAGTAAAGTTACAGTTTATTGTAAGAAGATTTTAATATAGCCATAAGCTTGGGTCTTAAGAGAAAGAGACATGTAAAAAGAGATTTCTTGTTCTTTTCTCAGATGCCCAGACCTGAAAAATTACACAGAAGCTACATTAATTACAACACTGTTCAGCCAATACCTTAGGTGTATTCCTAACTAGCTCTTACATCATAAACTAACCCATTTCTACTAATCTGTGTATCACCATGAGGTTGTGACCAGCCAGTAAGGTTTTGGTGTCCTTCTCCTTTGACAGCTGCATGGCGTCTCTGACTCCACCTACTATCTCTATATATCTCTGTTCAGGCCTGGCTTTGCTCTGCTAAGCCATTGACTGAAACAACATTATTCATCAACCAATAAAAGCAACACATATATAGAAGGACGTCCCACATCATCTCCTCTTTTCTGTCTAATTAAAAAGGAAGGTTTTAACTTTAACATAGTAAAATTACATATAACAAAACAGTTATCAAGCAAGAATTACAGTTACAATATCTAGTCTATTTGTATTAGAGAAATAAAAGAAAATATTCTATCATCTATCTTATGTTTTGAGTCTAAAGTTTCATATCTAATTTATCTTTTATTATAGCTAATTAAAACAATAACTATATATGTCTTCAAATTGATCAAAGACCCCAAAGAATATAATATTACCTAAGTAAACAGGAAATGCTTATAAGCAACTTCCAAAACTCTAGATTTGACAGAGACATCTCACTGCCTGGACAGTCACCCAAAGTTTTTTTAATGTTGGGGCAACCCTCTTCAGCCTATGGGTCCATAATATCTGGCAGACTTTTCAGGGAAGCAGGAAATTTGAAGATCCTTCTTCCTTGTAATGGCAAAGTTTGTCAGTTGCTTTCTTTTGTGTCCTGCAGAATTTCTTGCAGTTTCCTTTGTGAAACAGGGACCCTAAAGAACCATTCCATCTTTTGGAAAGTTTAGCAGTCACTTTTCTGTGGGTCCTTCATGTCCAGTTCATACAGCATGTCATCAAACAGCCAAGACAAGAGCAGTTTCTTGCTCAAATGGCTAGCCTTGTCACACTGAAGGCAAATTTCATAATGAGTTTCTTCAATGCCCATCAACCTCTCTGAAATAACTGGTGCTGCTGGAAGTTCTTAAAACATATTAAATTCTATATTCTATAGGTCTTTGAAGTGTTGAAGATTTATCTATCTAACTGAAATATATCTCTGTGTATCTAGAAGACCTAACTAACATGTCTACAACTTTGACCATTATAAATTACTATTAATCCATAATTTTTAATTATACATCACATTTTAAATGAGCTACATGAACACAATACCTTAAACAAGAGCAGAAATACATACACACAGTGTAACAAAATTAAACCTTACATTTGTATCAGTAAACCAAGATCCATACCAAAGTATTTATCATTATATTATATGCCCCTTTAAATGAAAACAAACATTTATAAACAATCATTTTGGGAATTTGGGCATAGTTTTTTCCAAAATGCTTTCTGCTGTTCGTTGAACAAAGTATTTTTAGGGTTCATGGAGACCTTTCAGGGGGTCTTGTTCCATCAAACCACATTAGCCTGGAAGGAATCTACAGGTTTTCATGTGTGAAAACAAAAGCAGAACCTCTTTTCCAAAACAACATATCCTTAGACTCAAATTTTGAAGTCAAGATACCTTTATGTTGGTTTAACTTAGCAGCCCCCAGAATCAAGTGTCTCTCTGTAGAAAGAAAAATCCAGAGAACACAATAACTTAAGTAATCCAGACTATCAGTGTATATTCCATCTTTATGTGGCTTATTTTTTCACTCTATCACTTTTTACTATTTAATTATATTTACTCCTTTAATCTGTGATTTTCTGAACTCTTTCTTCTCTCTCATAAGCCCAAGTACATTTGTCCAGCACTGCGACCTATGAGACAGCTCAGGGAAATAGACATTTTTACACATAAAGGGTGTGGGCTTCTCAGGTATATATACATATACAGTCTTTAGATATATATTTTAGTTTTATTTTTTATTGTATGCACTGAGTGTTATAACCAGTATCTAAAAGAATGATGTTTCAAGAATAATAGTGTTTTTCAATTAATAGTATTTTTAATTTATCTGTGCATAATTTTTGCTTCCAAGTAACTTTCCCCCTTCCTTTTGATCAGTGTCTGTCTTCTCCCATTATCTGCCAGTCAGCCTAAGTTGCTATTATTGCTTCATGTTGAGTTCTTTTTTTTTTTTGAAGCTTCAATATTTCTTTTTTTCCCCATATTCTTTTATTTTTCCATTCAAAAAAAAAGAGTTACATTTCTTCCCCTTCTCCCAGTCCCCTCCCGCTCCCCCCCCCACTGCTTCCTTAAAAGAGGGCATGGTGCCCAGTCCTGTGGGAAGTCCAAGGCCCTCCCCCCCTCCATCCCGTCCTAGGAAGGTGTGCATCCAAATCGACTAGGTTCCCAAAAAGATAATACATGCAGAGGAGACAGGTCTTAGTGTCATGTTGAGTTCTTTAATCACAAGAAAAGACAGTCTTCCAAATTGACAGTTTTCACTGTATTTTATCGTTATATGTCTTGTTACTTTTATCAGTGTCCCTAATTTATTCCTGCATATTAATTGCTGCCCTGAAAGTTTTGTTTTAGCATTTCTTATATACGTGGGCTATCACTGAGTTGATGGGTTTTGTTTTTGTTTTTATAAGGCTTTGTTGTTTTGATTACCTAGGGAAATCCTAAATGCCAAAGGACAGATTTGTTGGCTAGTGACTTCTTTGTTGATAGGCACTTTTTCTCAGTGCTGTTATTTGTTAGCCCATCATCCTCAAGTCTCTATGTATTTTGATGAGAAACAGCTGGTGGACTTCCTGGGGATCCTGGTCCCATTTTTCTCATGCTGATTTTAAGATTTTTCTCTTTCACCTTCCGTTTTAAACAGTTTGATTATATTACAGGTTTCTTTGATGTTTTTCAAGTTTGAGTTTGTTAAGTTTATCAAATATGAAAACTAATGTTAAGTTTATCAGATGCAAAAGCAAATGCTTTTCTTCTGACTTGGAAGGTTCAACCACTCTCTCTGTTTTTCTTTGATTGATTTTTGAGACAGGGTTTTTCTGTGCAGGTCTGGTTGCTCTGGATCTCACTCTGCAGACCAGGCTGGCCTCGAACTCAGAGTGCCGGAATCAAAGGCCTGTGCCACCACCACCTGGCTCACTCTTTCTTTAAGTAACTCTTCTGAATCATTTTCTTTCCTGTTCTCAAGAACTCCATTATATTTAATAATGCCCTACACATCCTTAAAAGATCTGTGCACCTTTTATCTTTCACATTTTTTTTCTTCTAAAACTAGGTTCTCTCACCTGACTTATCTTCACATCCACTATTTCTTTTCCTAGTGTGCTCCCAAAAGTGCTGTTGAACCCTTATTAAATTTTGGAACTCCAAAGTTCCTAGTTTGACTCTTTAAATCAATTCCACCCCTTCATTAGCCCTCTGTGTTTCATAAAATGTTATTTTTCCCTTTCCTTTAGCTCTCCAAGCAAAGCTTCTGAGACCCTTGGAGAGAGGGGATTTAGGAGAAGACAGAATAGCTGGTGTAAAATGTAGCCTTGTGAATCCAATATCTGAACTTTCTATTCTGCATCTTACTCCATGGATGGCCATACTCTATTTTCCTTGTACTTCTTAGTTTTTGTTGAAAAGTCATTTAAAATAATGCACTGTGACAGTTCTTAATGATCCTGTTCTCCTGCCTCAATGGTTCTTATTGTCACTGCTGAGACTTTTCTGGTTGTGCCTTCTTTGTGTAATTCCTGATAGTCACCAAAATATCCATATTCTGATTCTGGAAGCTAAAGAGGAATTAAGTTGGAAGACAAATTTTGGATTATTAATCAGATTTATGTTAAGTAGGAGATGTATCCCTGATTATTTGGAAGGAGACAATGTAATCATGAGGATCGTTAAAGGTAGAAGAATCATGTATAATCTCCAACTGGTATGACCAACTTCAATGAGAGATGAAGAAGGCCACAGCCAAGGAAATGCAGATGGCCTCTAAAATTTGGAATAGCCAAGGAAAAACTTCTCCTCTCATACTTCCCCGGAGAGGAATTCAGCTGTGTTGGCACCTTAGTTTATACCCGAGCAGGCTGTGTTGAACTTCTGACCTGCAGTTCTGCATTGCTGTAAGCTAGCAAGCTTACCACGGTTAACTGTAGAAGCAACAGAAAGTAATTTAGTGACCTCTCTAAACAAATCAAACAAAGTCTGTTTATAATGCCCCTGAGAGGAGAAGTTTTCACTAAGAGAATTCTAAGTCTAGTTAAAGAACAACAAATCCTGCAAATGGTTCCCCGGACAAATGATAGCAGCTGTCTTGGAAAGATAGGGTTTAATTTTTGTATTATTTTATGTGTTTGGGTGTTTTTCCTACATGTATGTCTGTGCACCACATGCATGCCTGAGTTTGCAGAGCCAGAAGAGGGTGTAAGATTCTCTGGAGCTGAAGTTACAGATTGTGAACCACCACGTGGGTGCCGGGAATAGAACCTAGGATCCTTTGGAAGAGCAGTCGGTGCTCTTAACTGAGTCATCTCTACATTTCCCATGAGAAGTTGTTAATCAGCTTCAAATGTATTCTGCCTACTTCGGTATCTGCCCTCATGTTTTCGCTGAGATGGTGAACTATTAGTTTTTGGATTTTGAAAGTTTTGACCCTTTTTTTTTCATTTTGTGTTCAAGTGTTTTCCCTGAATGTATGTATGGGCACCGTTTGCATGCCTGGTGCCCTTCGAGGTGGAAGAAGAGCATTGGAATCCTGTGAAACTGCAGTTAGGGATGGTTATGAACCACAGTGTGAGTGATGTGACTCAAGTCGTGGTCCTCTGCAAGGAAAAAATGCCATTAACTCTTGAACCATGTCTCCAGCTAATTGTTTTTAAGTTTGGATGAGGTGTGTTGAGTGGTGAGACTCTGGTGGATGAGTTAAAAATGACACAAGTCCACCATCTTTAATGAGGTTAGCTGTGTTTGTTTTTCTTTTTTTATTGATTTTTATTGGGCTCTACATTTTGTTTGTTTTTCTTGATTAAACACTTCACTTTTGAGTGGTTACACAACTTTGGTTAATTGTTTGAATTCTGAAAAGGCTGATTTTTGGTAACTTTTCCAGTGTTATTATTTCTCTAACTGAGGAATGGATCCTCTGTCATTCTTGCTGGAATTCAATCTTTTTCTTCTTAAGCATTCTATTGATGTGAGAATTATCCAGGCCACTCTACAGACCTGGTGCTTCTGATTCCCACCGTAGTGTTTTATTGTAGCAGCTGTGACTGTCAAAGTTATCAGCCAGCACTTCTGTCCAGAAGGCTTTAAGCAAGTGTTTTAGTGAGTGTGTAAAGAATGTGCCAGGCACTGGCTATTATTCTTTTCACAGTTGGAAAAGCCAGGTAGCCACGGCAGCCATATTTAGTTAGGGCTTCGTTCCTTCTTAAACAATAAGTTGGTAAACAGAACCCAGTGTACAAAACAGGAAAAAACACAGAGCTAAACAGGAAGGGTTGAAACACTAAACCACATGAATGCTAAAGGAATTGTGGGAGTAAAGAAGTGAGTTCTAGGGTGAGTTTTGACCTCCAGAAAAAGAGACATCTGCCTCACAAAGAAATCTACCTTTGAATAACAGACTGTAGTAAGAGGCGAGTGGCCCTGTCCCGCTGCCCGGCTAACTTAACCCCTGAAATAACTACACAGAAATCGTATTAATTAAATTACTGCCTGGCCCATTATATCTAGCCTCTTCTTGGCCAACTCTCACATCTTGATCTAACCCATTTCTATTAATCTGTGTTTACCACGAGGTCATGGCATACTGGGAAAGATTCAGCATGTCTGACTCTAGAGACTCCATGGCAGCTCTCTTTCTCTGCCTTCTTCCTAGCATTCTGTTCTGTCCTCCCCACCTACCTAAGTTCTGCCCTATCAAAAGGCCAAGGCAGTTTCTTTATTCAACCAATGAAAGCAACACAATAGTCAGAAGAACCTCCTACATCAACAAACTTTATTATCAACTTATCAAATAACAACTTTGAATATTATTATCTCTCGATTTTTGTTTTTCTTTGGTGGTAGTCCCTGCTATTTGCTTTATTATGATAGATTAATTATAATAAACTAAGAGGCTAGGAATAAAGCCCCTTAGTTTACTGTTGGTCTTTTCCTAGGTTTCACGTTGAAAACTTATAACATTTATTTCCATTATAACGTATTTTTGGAAATACATTAATTAGAGCTTAAGAGTTTGCTTATGTGGTACACTGGTGTGGTGACAGCAACAGCTTCCAATAGTTGACTTCTTTCTGATTGTGTTTTTTTTCTAAACATATTAAGTTTGTCTTGATTTTTCTCTTTAATGCGGTTTTATCTCCTGTACATAGTATACTGCTTTTGATATTGATCCCTGCTCCTTTCATCATAACTCCATTAGATATAAATCTACTGACCACTATTTTGTGACTTAATGCACTAGAGGCATTTTCAAAGAATGCTTATTATTTGACAACCTCAACTATGTACACAGACGCATAAACCCGCATGGGTAATTTGATTTTTTAGTCCTCTATAACTTTATTTTTTTGCATTATTCAGTTGATTTCTAAATGTTTTTTTAATTCTGCATTGGTTCAACCCATAAAACATTGTAATTATGAGGGATTGTCAATGAATAATAACATTTTAATGATATGAAGCAAGTTGCTTTGTCATACTTAATGATTTTTGTTTTATGTGCTAATTTATCATATTTTAATGTCCAATTGTTGTCCAGCTTTTTATGTTAATATCTTTTGAGAAGTGTGTGTGTGTGTGTGTGTGTGTGTGTGTGTGCTGCATTCACCTGGAACAAATTGAAAGATACCTTCAACTTAAAAGAGATAATTTAAAAACCTAATTTTTAATAATATAAATTGAAAGCCAGGCAGTGGTAGTGCACGTCTTTAGTCCAAGCCCTTGGGAGGCAGAGACAGGTAGGTCCCTGAATTTAAGGCCTACCTGGACTACAGAATGAGTTCCAGGACAGCCAGAGCTGCGCCATGTCTTAAACAACAAAAACAACAAATATTTTTATTAGTTAAAAAACATATTTAATTCAACTTTGCAATCTTGATTTATTTCTTTGTTGGGTTTTTACCTCCAACATTGTATTCTATTCTGTTTCTTTTTTTCTGTAAACTTTCAGTGATAATATTTATCAGTGGTTTCATGTCCGAGTAAGAAGAGATCTTAAGATTCTCACTTTGGCACTCTTCCCACAACCCTTGAGTTATTATTGGAATGCCATACTGATTTTCCAAGTTGTTTTTTTTTTTTTTGCAAATTCCTGGTTTTTTCACAAATACAAAATGATAAGAGCAGTATTACTAGTGATTATCTAAAGATGGGAGTTTTCCATTTTTAATTTATGTAAAAAAGAATACTTTTTATTAGCCTATGAAAATTATTCTAATTTTAAAAATGGATTAGGAAAGTCTTGCATAAAATGAAGCTGGATATTTTCAGGCACATTCAGTCTTTCATTGGGAGAGTTCTTGAAGGTAAATTGCCTAGTTACAAAAGTAATGCATCCTTAGTTCAGTCAGTTGAACTGAATTTGAAAATTTTTTCTTTCAACTTTGTTTCTTTTTCTTTTATTCTTAGGATTATAACATAATTATATCATTTCTTCCTTCCCTCTCCTCTCTTGAGACCTTCCCATATACCCCCTCCTGTTCTCTTTCAAATTCATGTCCTGTTTTGTTCACTAATTGTTGTTACATACATGTATGCATATGTATATGCATAAATATTTCCAAATAGGACCTTCTCAGTCTGTAGAATGTTACTTGTATATAGGCTTTCAGGACTGATAATTTGGTCCTGGGTAACCAGTTGGTGTGCTCTTCCCTGGAGAAGACTGTTCCCTATCTCAGCATTTCTTAGTTGCCTATAGTTCTTTGTGCAGGGTTAAGGCCTAAAGGCTTTCCCCTGTTCACTTTGGCCTGTCTATTGTTGGTGTCCTTGTTCATCTCAGGTGTAGGCAATCATGTTGGTGATATTTTATGTATATAACTTCTGTCATTCCTAGGAGACATAGCCTCCCAGCAAGTTCTCTGATCCTCTCAGTTTTCTTTTACTACACTAGTAATCTATAATATATTTTCCTGCCTGAACACAGAGAAAGAGATGACCCAGAAAATCTATAAAATCTTTTATCTGGTTTTCAATTCTCTTTAATAGTATACTTTACTTTTCTTCCAAATGGCCACAACTATATGAGTAAGAGACAAACATATTATTTGCACCTAGAAAACAACTTCAGTTTAAGTATCATATTCGTGTGAGTTGATTGTATGCTTGGGCCTTGCAGAACCTCCCAGCTTGGACGATGCAGGAAAGATGCTGAATGAGACCGTGGTGGTGAACAACCCCATTCGGCTGGAGTGTAGAGCAGCAGGCAATCCTCCTCCTGGTTTGTTTACTCTGCCTCTTTGCAACTGATTAACATTTAATATTTCTGAGAATAGAAAAATCACTGTGGGTGTAATGTACCAGTAGTAACAAAGGAAAGTGGTAGAGTACATTTTAGGTGATAGGATAATTAAGGAAATGATATTTTTAAATTTTCAATAGCCTTTAATTGCATGAAAGAATCTTTCTACTTGATGTAGAAACATGGGAATTCCTTGATCGTCCTGTCTGTATTGTGGGCACAGAAGTTACCATTGTATTTTATGTCCATGTTTTTAGAAAAAGATATTGTAAATTTTAAAAAGAATATTGATGGAGTTGGATGAACTAAACTGATTCTTAATCACAGTCATTCTTTTTCCTGTCACTTTTCCCTGTATCTCCCTTTCACTGGGAGGCTCTTTTTGTTAGCTGATGACAATGTAAAACATTGTATCCAATAGTGCACATGATAGATTGTTTTGATTAAACATGTCAACAATTTTGTAGGAAATACACAATAAAATAAATAGAATATGCTAAAAATTTGCCATCAAGTAATATTGACATATTAGAAACAATACAGAGAATACCTTTTGTTGATTCAATTCCTGAACTCATTGATTGGATTCGGTAGTTCTCTTAGGATTATCTTCTCTTAAAAATCAACCATCGAGAGATATTTAAGCCAATTAAACTCAGACAATAAGTATAAGAATAAAGCATTTTAGTTAGATACCTCTTAGTATATTTACTTCAAATCGAACTTAGTATATTGAATTTTGAAAGAAGAATTTTTACTACTCCCCTTCACCCTTCAGTTATTACGTGGTACAAAGACAACCACCCACTCTCGGGTTCCACGAGTGTAGTCTTCCTGAAGAGAGGGCAGATCCTTGATATTGAGAGGACTCAGATCTCAGATGCCGGCATCTATAAATGTGTAGCCATCAACTCTGCTGGAGCTACAGAACTGTTTTACAGTCTCCAGGTTCATGGTAAGTGCTGCATCTCTCAGAATCCTTCTGGGCTAAGGACACATGCCCAATGACCATACGCTCCTAAAATATTCTAGTGTGATTATTAACAGAAATATGCTGTTGATATCTTTACATAAAGACCCAGATAAACTTTCTTATTCCTGAAACCTATTAAAATGCCCAGTTTTCACATGCTGTTGAACTTCAACTTTAGATTATTTGTTGAAATAACCATTGTCAACTAATAGCTACACCATCTTCATCAATGCTCTAACACTTGGGGGTTTTAAAGAACTACTTCTAAGTAATTATTTCATGGTAAACTTTTTAAGAGGCATTGATAATTTTAATATGGCAGTGGAATCAATGGAGAAAGATATGTGTACACATACACAAACACACACATACACTCCTGGAAACCACTAAGTCAATAACTAAGAATTCACTCAGGGCCAGTGAGATAGCTCAACAGATAAAACCAATCTCCTGAATTTGCGTGAAAAAGTCTGATGTGGTAACAACCCATTTGTTGTCTCAGCACTTTTATACCAAGATGGGTGTTAGAGATAGGAGGGTTGTTCTGAAGCTCAAGGGCCGCTGAACATGGAGTACACAGCCTGGCAGAAACAAGAGAGACCTTGCCTCAACAAGGTAGAAGGAGAGAACAGAATTCCCCAGAATTGGCATTTGACCTCCACATATGTGCTGTGACATGCGTATGCGTGCATGGGCACACACACACAGACATAATGATGATGATGGTGATGATGATGATAATAAATTTATTAAACTATAACACTAAAAACTAACTTCTTACACCAGCTAGCATCACCTTCCTACCCTTTTTGTCTGTCAAATTGGGAAACAGATACTTGCTCTATATCCCTTACAGAAGTATTGTGATTAGATTTCAAATAATATGTGAAACACTTAGCCAAAACAAATAATGAAAAGATTTAATCTGTAAAAAATTATTGTGGAAATTACATCTTGTTTTCATTATCCTCTGGTGATAACATACTTTTTTTTTCAGTGCCTCCTTCCATCTCAGGTAGCAGTTCCATGGTGGAGGTGGTGGCGAACAATCTAGCAAGGTTAGAATGTGAAGCCAGGGGCATCCCTGCCCCAAGTCTGACCTGGCTGAAAGATGGGAGCCCTGTCTCTAGCTTTGCTAATGGAATACAGGTACCTTTTTTTTTTAATAGCTCACATGTACAACACAAGATACTCAACTGCATGAAGCTGTTGAAAAGATTTGGAGAACAAGAGTTAGCAAATGGTATATTCAAAAAGAGTGTGTATACAAGCATCCACAAATGCCTGTCACAGATACATACACACAAATATATATATAAATTATAATATAATATATGTATATATAACATAGTATCTAAGAGTTCTCATCCCTCACTGGTGGGTAAGTTTAACCATTTACATAACCATCTTTCTTGGCCATGCCTGTTTTTTCTCCTGGCATATGGAATACCCATCAACAAAAAACACAGGAAATTTCTGGTAGTATTTTGTTTAAATGGAAATATTGAATCTGTGAGCCACATGAAGCATACGTGTGTCCATTAAAAACATCAAAGAATGAAGTAGAGAAGATCATAATGGAGATATTATGAAAAATGAAATCTGATAATCTGAGCCTCTGAAAATTTTTTCCAAACGCTTTTATTTCTTTCCATTCAAAAAAATTTACATTTACTCCCCTTCTCCTAGTCCCCTCCCGCTCCCCTCACCCCCCCTCCTGTTTCCTTAAAACAGGGCATGGTACCCTGCCCTGTGGGAAATCCAAGGCCCTCCCCGCTCCATTCCGGCCCAGAAAGGTGTGCATCCAAATAGACTAGGTTCCCAAAAAGATAATACATGCAGAAGAGATAGGTCCTAGTGTCATTGTTGATGGCTTCTCATTCTGCCCCCATTGGCTGCCACATTCAAAGAGTCCGGCTTGATCATATGCTTGTTCAATCCCAGTCCAGCTGGATTTGGTGTGCTCCCATTAGATCAGGCACACTGTCTCAGTGGGTGGACCAGCCCCTCACGGTCCTAACTTCCTTGCTCATCTTCTCCCACCTTCTGCTCTTCAACTGGACCTTGGGAGCTCAGTCCATTGCTCTGATGTGAATGTGGGTCTCTGTCTCTATCTCCATCCATCAGATGAAATTTCTATGGTGATATTCAAGATATTCATCAGTGTGATGATGGGACAAGGCCAATTCAGGCACCCTCTCCTCTGCTGCCCAAGGACCTAGCTGGGGACATCCTCGTGGACACATGGGATCCCCTCTAGAGCCAAGTATCTTGCCAGTCCTAAAATGATTCCCTTAATGTAGATATCTTATTCCCTTCTCCAATATCCACTTTTCCTCCATCTCTGCCCTCCCACTCCCCCAAGCTCTCCCCAATCCTTCCCTTCTCACTTCTTCCCCCTCTCCCCTTCACCCACCTCCACCCCCACCTATCTCCCCGCCCCCATGCTTCCAACTTTAGCTTGGCAATCTTGTTTGCTTCCAATTTCCAGGAGGATCTATATATGTTTTTCTTTGGGTTTAACTTGCTATTTGGCTTCTCTGGGTTTGTGAGCTATAAGCTTAGTGTCCTTTGTTTTATGGCTAGGGTCCACTAATGAGTGAGTACATACCATAGTCATCTTTTTGGGTCTGGGTTACCTCACTCGGGATAGCATTTTCTATTTCCATCCATTTGCATGCAAAATTCAAGATGTCCTTGTTTTTTACCGCTGAGTAGTATTCTAATGTATATATATTCCACACTTTCTTGATCCATTCTTCCATTGAGGGGCACCTAGGTTGTTTCCAGGTTCTGGCTATTACAGATAATGCTGCTATGAACATAGTTGCACAA
>PVIU01018921.1:0-37792 GCA_004026605.1 Ondatra zibethicus
GGGCCTTGGACTTCCAACAGGGCAGGGCACCATGCCCTCTTTCAAGGAAGAAGGGGGAGGGAGGAGGGGTGGGGGGGTAGTGGGAGGGGACCGGGAGAAGGGGAAGAAAGGAAAAAAAATTTTATTTCTTTAATTATGTTCTTGAATGGAAAAAATAAAACAAAACAATGTATGGAAAAATAAATAAATAAATAAATAATAAAAAAAAGAAATTATGTGGCCAAAGGAGTGTGGCTCCTAGAACAATCCCATTCCAGGACTGGAGAGGTGCTCTCTCTCTCTCTCTCTCTCTCTCTCTCTCTCTCTCTCTCTCTCTCACACACACACACACACACACACACACACACACCAAAAACAAAACGAAAGAAAACAACCCCCCCAAAACTCCAGAGACAAAGCTCCCAGGGAACAAAAGTATTAACAAAATCAGCCCAGCAATGCTTAAAAATGTGACACTTTATTGACAATTGGGCATTACCCTAAGAACACAAGTTTTGTATAAAGCTGGAAAAATAATTAAAATAGTTTATTATATTAATAGGTGAAAACAGGAAACATAATTTAGTCATCTCAGTAGATATAGGGATAAAAATATAAAGTAACAATTCTTTTCATTCGTATAAAAACTCTAGTGACTAGAAACTGACAGAAACTTCCTCAGCCTGAAAAACCTTCTGGCATTTTTTAATTGATGCTTAAACTTCTCTTTTTCCGTATGTCAAGACTGCCAGTTCTTGAGAAGAAGCAGAGACAGCAAGTGATCTTATTCAAAATCCTCACAGGAAAAGGAGAATACACTCAACTTCTCAAACTTGACTCGGAATAATAAGGTACTAATAATATTTCAATGTGTTGGAGTATGTATAGCCACATTGCAAGTAATTTAATATAAATATCAAAGCTACACACAGGCATGAAATACTTTATATATCAATACACAGCAAAGTCACAACAGAAGTTGAAAAGTTGAGCAGATTCTCACTAAGATGATGAGAATCCCTGATGTCACAGCTCCGTTTCACACTGCAGGTCTTAGCATCCTAAGGCAACAAAGATAGCTATAAGAATTAATAAAAAATAATTTGAAAGGCTTAAGTAAACAGTCATATATGGTCTGATGTTCATATAAAATCCATGCTTTTTACTCAATTACATTATCCAAGTTCAAAATGTCTTCAGGAAATTTTTGTCTTAAAAGTTTTACATTTGGAGCTGGAGTGATGGCTCAGTGGTAAGAGCATTTGTGGCTCTAGCCAAAAACCCAGGTTCAATGTTCAGCACCAACATTGTGGCTAACAACTATCTGTAACTCCAGTTCCAGAGGAGTTAATATTCTTTTCTAGTCTACCACGAATACTGCATGAATGCTGTATACAAACATATGCAGGTAAACGGACACATAAAAAAAAGCTTTAAAAAACAATCAAATGAGAGCTATGAATGAAAAGAAGGCCAATTATACGGCACTTACTTTACATACATTAAGGCCTGAGTTTAGACCCATATTCTCAGGGGCCTAACTTAGTCAGCATCTGCACATGTGCATGTGTGTGCACTCACGCACACACACACCAGATTCCATATGTCAGCAATGAACACACTCAAACTAAATAAGTATTTTTTTATAAAGGCAATAAAAATTAGGAACTCATAAATAATTCCAAATGAGTACAAGTTGTTTATGCAGAGACCATCAACCTTTACTGAAGAGGAAAGAAGAAAAGCAAAGCAGTTAAGACACATCCTTGATATGAAGATTCAGTATTATAAGGATGTCACCGTCCCTGGGAAACATAGATTCACTTCCATCTCCATCAAATTCAATAGGACAGTTCTAAAATTTAAGTGAAAGAACAAAGGCGAAGAATAATCCAACCATTCCTAAAGAAGATGAACAGCAGAGGGGACCTGCGGTGACAGATACCAGGGGCCATTACAGAGCTGCGGTAATTAAGTGAACAGAGCATTAGCACAGGAAGAGACAGAATGACAAATGAAATAATTTAGAGCATCCAGAAACAGACACGGGAATATTAAGAAATTTGAATTAGACAGAAAAAGCTCTGTGAACCAGTGAATAAAGAAAACTTCATAACTAATGGTACCTGGAAGTAAGACTCTCTTATGGAGGAAATATTATACTCCAATACTCATGGGTAGAGTCAGAATTTTAAAGAGATAAAATGATAGCATGTCTTTTGATACAGAGTTTTGTGTATCTCATGGTGGTTTCAAAGTCACCACAGAGCTGCCCATGACTGTGAATGCCTCACCCCCTGCCTCTGACTCCACAGTGGTAGGGTTAGTTGGGTATCACTATGTTTTGGTCTATGCATCTCTGGGGCCCGAATCCAAAATTCTGTGCATTTTAGGCTAGCACTCTATCAAGTGAACAACAGCTCCAGTTTAAAATTATAAAACGTTTATCTAAAAGAAAATTTATTACATCTGGAAAGCTTAAAATTTCCAAACATTAAAAAAAAATCCTGATAAGTTTGAGTCTACTATAGCCAAGAATCCCTGTTCATAGAAAGATACATAGGAGTAGAAAGATAAACCACCAAGCTGAAGAAGATACATGCAGTATATGCTAACCACAGATAGTGAATATTTCAAATAGGTAAAGAATTTCTATAAATCAGGGAGGAAAATAGCAAAGGTGGACAAGAATGCTCATAGAACATCACCGATGAGCCGATCTGCATGGCCAATGCCTGCATTTACTACGCAGAAGCCCAAGCACAATGAAATATTTCATATCTATAAAGTAGCAAAAATTATAATATAGCTACGTTAAGTTTTGCTGACCATGTAGAACAAGTGGAATTAGATTTTACACTTTCTGGTTTTAAAAAATTAGTAAAATTACAGTGAGAAGCAATTTTACACTATCTAATACAATTGAAAAGAAAGATATTCTGTGAAACCATGGATTCATTCCTAGGATTATCTCCTGGAGAAAACTGTTAAAAATGTTACCAGAATATAGGGAAGAAAAATTACAAACATTATGACTCAGATCTGAACTGCTTCCACAGACCACATGCGAATGTGTTTTGGTCACCTTCAAGTGTGGTCTGGAATATTATTTCCACCTGCACCACCCCAAACAGTGTCTCACTTCCTCTAAGACAACTTCTCTGAACCTCCCCTCCCCATTCCCCATTATAGTTAAGGGAGTATGCCCTAATTCTTTTTGGAACCTGTGTCCCCCTATCTCTACACCTAAATGCAGTGATATTTAATTTGTATTTTAATAAATAAAGGTTGCCTGAAGATCAGGGAGTAAAGCAGCCCCACTGGTCAGCTTACAGACAAGGCAGTGGTAACACACATCTTTAATCCCAGTAGCCACAGTAGTTTGCCATAGAAACCCGGCAGTGGTGGTGCATGTCCCTACTCCCAGCCCTAGAGAGGAATATAAAACGGGAGGAGACAGCTCTCAGACACAGTCTCATTCTGAGATTCCTGGAGGCAGGATCGCCATTTCGAACTGAGGTAGAGATAAGAGTCAATGGCTGGCTGTTTTGATTTTCTGACCTTCAGGTTGAACCCCAATATTTGTCTCTGAGTTTTTATTAATCGTGCTGCACCGAAATTACTTTGTTATCACTTGCTCCTTTTCTGTCATGTGTATTAGTTTCAATCGTAAAATCAATTTAAAGGAAATTAAGACACTGCTTGATCTCTTATGGAATTCAATTCTATCACCCCCACATGTCAATCTAAGCTAATAAGATGGCAGAGCGTGACATCTACCGCCATCTCTTGCTTACATAGCTATTTATCCCCAATGTTTCTCCAGGACAGCTGGTCTTTTGAAGATTTTAGTGTCTTCCTCTCCTCAAGAGCTGATAGACCCTGCCCTATATCCTCTGAGACCCCACATCTTCTCAGAGACGGTAAATCCTGTTCCATGTCTTCTGAGAGTCGACAGACCCTGCTTTGACCTCAGGGGTTCTTTCCATCCTACTCCTTCTCCCTTTATGACAATCTCGCCTCTCAGCGCCACTCACTGGGCTCCTCCTTTACACTCCAACAATCCTCTTTAGGCTTCACATGCCAGCTAGATTCTGATTGTCAGCTGGAGCAACATAGCAAATGCCCAGAAAAAAAAATGGAATGAAACCACTTCCCCATACAAACTGACAGGTAACATGGATAACATATCTAAATTTTCTGACATATGTTTAATATGTGGTATTGTATAAGAAAATGTTACATAAAACTGAGTCTCAATCCGAAAAGACCAAACCAAAGACCTCTGTATAAAATACTTGAGAGAAATTGTAAAGAAATAGATGAAAATCTATGTAGAGGTTATTTTTAGTTCAATGCATCCATGCAGGCATCAGGCAAATGTTCACTCGCCAAATACGTCAGGCACTCCACCAGGGGAGAAAGACAAAGCAGCACTCAAAAATGACAATGTCCCAAAGCTCAGCAACAAACTTTCTAGAAAGTAAACACTTTGAGAAACACATAAACAAACATGTACACCTTTCTTGGCACTGTAACACACAAAATCTTTTTATATGTTGAAAGGGTTAATGCATCATAAAAATATTCTTAATGAAGGATATCTGTTTACCCATCAACAAACATTCCATTCTGGTGGCATTTTGAGATTTCAAGAGAAAAAAATCCTTTTCCCAGAGAAAATATTAGTCTTCTAAATTTGCATGTCACCCCAGGGCTACATTTAAAAAACACATTTATTTGCAAATTGATTGCCTTCATTTCACCAGTAAGTGCTTAATTTGATTTTTTTCCTCTGGATATTTTAACTGGGTACCTCATAGTCCACATTTTTGTCAAAGCCGAAGCTACTCCCTTACTATAAGGAAAGGCACCTTTGAAAGTCGAGTTGTGCCTTATAGGACACCAGAGTACCATTTAATACAACAAACCAATGGTATTAAGCAACCTTAGAGAGTCCTTCCACACCTGGGAAATTTGATTCAGCACCTGTACTATTGTTTTAGAATATCTCCCTAAAGGAAACATTTTCTCCAGGTAATGAAAAATACCTTGAAAAGAAAGAGCGTTCAGATTTTAAGGGACTGCACTGAGGGAGATATACAACAAATGACTATTGAGAATCTTATCTCCTGAGTTAAAATTTCATTCCTTCATTTCATGGCAAGGAGATAAAAGGTTGCCTGAGAGATGGGAGAACGCTGTCTATCAAGTGTCTGTCAAATTATCTGTTGAAAAGGTCACTCCGATCACAGTGATTCCTCTAGCTGCTATCATGTTAGGAGATTTTTGTCTAAGATTTTTAACCTCCCCAGAACATACTGAGAAATGCATCTTCACCCAGGCAATGTGAGACTCAAGCCCCAGTGCTAATTTACCTACCCAAAAATCCCATCACTTGCATGCTTCTGAAATATAAATGTGCCTAATGTAATAGCTAATTGTTGGACAGCTTCTTCCTAGGAAAGACTTCCCTGAGCCCTACACAAAAGGAATGGCAGCACCGAGGCACCATGGAGAAGCGGCCACACTGGCCTTTACATTTAATGTGATGACTGCAAAACTTGACTGGAGAGTTCAAGGCGAGGTTGTGATTTATGTAAGGGAAAGTGATGATTGGTACAAATTAATACAATAATTAGTACAAATTAATAGTTGCCAATGCCAAGATGATTCACACAGAGGCTTCTTTGATTTGTTATGTCCATAACATTTCCAAGATCCACAGATTTGGTTTATTTTGAATCTTTTATTACCCGCGTACTTGGGAAACACTGGGTGACTTATTTCCAGTAGGCTGTTAGGTATCCTTCCTGTGAGCATTGGTATCCAGCAAAGCACGGGAGCTAAGGGAAATTAGTTCTATCTGGTTGACCGACAGAAGTCACCTCCACAGGCAGCAGATGGGCAGGCCTAACACCTGCACAGAGATCCTGAGTTGCATCCTTTGTTACTCAATCTAAAATACTCACTCTTAGCTTCCTTCATCAGTTTCAAAACCCTTGTCAGGTGTTTCAGCTTGTTACGATGTGATCAAATGATTTCATATATAACTACATGGGCATAAGGACTGCTTTTGGCAACTGAAGCCAGGATGGGAGTGGCTGCTCAGCACAGCTTAAGGAAGACACTCTAACCACTTGGATAAAATCAAGCCATGGTTATGCTGTCAGTTCAGGACAATGACACAAAAGCACATTGTCTTTTTCTGGTCATGTTTTAGTAAACTACACATGTTCTCATGGATTATTATTGTACACATTCTATATTCATTACTCATTTTTGAAAAGTTCATCTATTGTGCAAAAAGTCCTTCCTTCTGATATTCATCACTAAAGCTTTCAATCTTGATTCAACACAACACAGTATACATTTCTCAGAAAGATGAGTGCCAGCAGATGAGTAATTTTTTAGTTTTATCTCTAAAGGAAAGACGTTCAAAGGTAAAAAGATGGTGAAAAGCACAGAAGTGAAGAAAAGAGATAAGGAAACCAAGAAAAAAGAGGAGGGGAAAACAGACTGTGACAGAAGAAATAGAAGCAAAACAGATGAGAGGGCAAGACTAAGCCAGAGCGGCTCTTGACGTGGTACCTACAACACAGACATGGCAGGGCCATGCCCATAGAGCTGCATGGCGTGGTTTCTATCTAGACATCATGAAATCGTCAGGAGTGGGAGCAGAAGAGTGGGGACTGGGAATGCTTTCCCACTTCCCCACGTTGACTTCTCCAAGTCCCACACAATCCCTCAGCCCATATAAGCTCAGGAATCACTTGAGGCTCTCACAGATCCCTACCACTACCTCCTCAGCTGAGCTCTGAGAGCGGCGGAAGGCAGGACTATGGTCTCCCACAGACAGCATTCAAGCGGTCCTTTCTTTCTAACCACAATATTTGTGTCTTGCAAGAGGAGAGGGCACCTCTCCCAAGCCCCAGGCCCAGGGCATTCCTTGATACTAAATGAACTGCTTCTCCACATAACCTATAACTTACAACACCTACTAACACCCCCTTACAGCTTACCCACCACATGCAAATTTACCTTTAATATCAATGTCATTTGTATTAAATATAGACATGAAAGTATGCTCCTAGGAACCTTGGCTATGATTGCTCTAACTTTAAAATTCCATGAAGCCATATTGCCAAATCCCTCTCATGTGCTACCTGATTTTAAAGTCAATTTCCACCTCAATATGAAACACTAAAAATTTCAGTGAAAAAGTAGTGGAATGAACTCATCCACGCATATAGAAAGTATGTTAATTGTTTTCAATTGACTAATGAGAAAATTGAAAAATCCTATTAGGAATTTGTTTAATGAAAACCTATTAATACTTGTCAAATAATGCAAGTCAGGTCTTTAAAAAAAAGAAATAAAGCTTTTTATTGTTTTTTCTGCCAATTTAACTACTAGATTATGAATGAAATGAAAATTTTCTCAAATCTTGAATTTCTGGATAACTTTGGTTTGGTTACATAATATAATGCCTTAAATTTTTCTTCACATTAGTTGAATAGTATCTGTGAATTATCAAGTGAATCCATTCACGGAATTTGATGATGTGACAACACAATTTCTTTAAGGGAAGCTAACTCTTCCCTTAGTGCGCTCTTCCTTCCCAACCTGCAGTCACAAACTGGCTAATACTCATTGTCATCTGGACTGGATTTAGAACCTCCTGGAAGACACGGTTCTAGGCATGTGCGAGTGCATTTCCAGGGCAGGTGGACTGACGAGGGGACCTTCCCTCAGCGGAGTGGCAGCACTCTGTGCTCTGTGGCTGAATAAAGAGGGTGGGGTGGTGCCCAGGAGAAAGTCTGACAAGCACGTGCATTCGTCTCTCTGCTTCCTGGTTGTAGGTGCAATGCAATCAGATTCCTGCTCCCAGGCCGCCTCTGCCATGATGAACTAAGTATTTTCACACTATGAACCTAAGTAAATTGTTCATTCCTTAAACTGCTTCGTGTCAGATATTTGATCATGGTGGTAAGGAAAGTAACCAACACAACATTCATGAGCAGTGTTCACTAAGGCCTCCATTTAAAATCTGGAGTGTTAATCCAAACGATATGCTCAGTGAATAATACCAAAGTTAAAAGGGAAACAACCATATTTGTTCAGGGTCTAATAATCAAACATCATTTCAGAATGAAACTACCAAATGGGGAAATTCTTCCATCATGTATGAAATATATCAGGCCCAACTACCAGGTAAGCAATTCTAGTTTCATTGTTCTACACGAGCAATCATTTGGGTTTCAATGACTCCACTGAGAGAATACCTGCAGCAGCCTCCTGAAAAGACTCAAACTGTGTCCCCTGACTCCAAATCAGTGCAAATGGAGGCAACTGTCCAAACAATCTATGCAAAATACGACAAAAACCCCACTCCAATTATCTGTAGATCTTAGGAAAAATATTCTCTATCTTTTTTTTTTTTTTTACATTTTGGTAATTATATCCATTCTCCTCTTTGGATATATGCAAACTAATATTTTCCCTTCAATTAAAATCAAACAAAGAGAAAGACAAGTCACACAGAATATAGTCTAATTTATAAAAAAGATTGATTTTTCTCTTATGCAGTCACCAATTCCTGTCTTGTTAATTCTGTACCAATTTAAGTCCTCAAGTAAATTTGTAGATTTAAAAAATAACAATGATTGTTTTTTTAAGCATTTAGTTGCACTATATAGTTCTTTACTCATTTTGAAATCCATAATTGAAAAATATTTTGAGAAGTTTTCTACACGGTTAAACTCTTGTACCTTGACCTTGAATATCCTGTGTCCTGGAGCAAGTTGGCCTCGGTGTAAAATGAGAGCTGGCATTTTGATAGTACTACAGGACAATTGTTGATACAGCATTCCATGGAGTTGCCAGGCAGCGGGGAAGCTGCATTCATGTGCACTGGCTGCTGAGACTACTGTTTGGGTTCCTGAGCATGACGTGGGTTTAAGGGAACTCTACAGTAAAGTTCAGAGCCAGCCATAGCCACACTTGTTTAAAGCTTGCTTACATGGTCTGCTAGCTAAAGAAAGCAGCAAAGAATTTGTTTAGGGAGCAAGAAAGAACTACTCCATCAAGACAGTGCCACCTTGAAATACAGCTATATTACTTAGGGATTAGCCTACTATACCAGTGCATTGTGGGTATAAACACCATCCATGCCTTCTCGCAGTTAGAGGGAAACAATAGAAGCCAAGATGTATTGAATGTGAACACCTTGAGCACAAATCTGTATTTATCAATCTTTATCTTTCCATGGAGAATATTAACATTAATCAATATAGATAGCTAGTTTCAATTAGTTTAAGCTAACAAAAAAATATTGTTTCTGCAACAGTACTCAAAAATAGCATGCAAACACTATGGCGGTGAAGTAAAATTCTTACAAAGTGCATGCTAAATAGAGATTAGAACATAAGGGTAAATAGTGGAGTAAAATAGGGATCAAAATGATCATAGCAATTACTTTGCTGCAAATCTCTAAACGCATGCAGAAGGTATTACAAAAACCAGCAGCTGCCACATCAGCAGCCATCATAGACGCCATCCTGATTAACGTCCTGGCCACTGATCGTCTTCAATAAACACCTTGCCTCTTGTCATGTGTGCTTAAAGGAACACATGCTAAAGATGAAAATTTGTGGTTTAAAGGGATAGATGGCCAGAATATATATTTATGAAAGTAGAATATGGTTTCATGGGTGGAAAGTTGGACATGGTAAACAAGAAACAAGCAAAACAAGAAAACAGGATCAGATAAAAAAAAAAAACAAAGAGATTTTATACTTTCACTCAAAATAAGCAATAAATCTGATGAAAATAACAGTGTCTAATAGTTTTACCTCAAATGCTCTCGTCTAAGTACACACATAATGCACTCACTTGTGGTGCACATTAACACAACCTGGTCATTGCCATTCCTGCATTACAGCTGAAGTAAGAGACACAGGAAGGTTAAGTGGTTTCCCTGAATTCACACAGCTTGTAAGTGGCAGAATCATATTTAATCAGATTTGCTTCAGGGCCTGTGATTTTAATTTCGATGCCATACTGCTGTGGAGTAAATATGTAATATAATTTCCATACTTCTCTATTCCTAATTGTTTCATTAATGTCTTAGATGGGAAATGAAGTAAAATATTTTGGCTTCTGAGGGAGAAAACAGCTATTTTTCAGAAACATTTAAGCTCCTTGTCTTTCTGAAATGACAGAGCTTTATGAGCACTATCAAGCAAATGCTAAACATTATTTTAAAATAGGACAATAAAGCAGTCAAGAAAGGCATTCTGAAAAAAAATCAGCTCTTGAAAAGCTCTTTGTATATGTAAGATGTTGGTGTATGTGCACACGTTTGTTTATGAGAATGGGTACACGCGTGCAGGTCAGGAGAAAACTAACCTTCATCTTTCACTTTGTGACAGAGTCTCTGGTTTGTGCTGCACACGCCAGGCCACTGTGGCCCAGCAGCTCCTGTGGATTCTCCCGCGACAGCACTGGAGTGCTGGGGTTACAGGCAAATGCTCTATGTCAGTGCTGGGCACCCACCCTCCAGCCCCCATGTTCGCACAGCCAGTGTGTTCCCACTGAGCTGTATCCCTCATCCTTGATAGATTCTTGAAAGTTAAGATTGTTTCAGACAGAAAAGTCACAAGACTTATATTTTCATCTTCCATGATGATCTTCTTCACCCTAAATGTATGTTATACATAGGACAATCAAACTTACTGCAATGTAAAACCTCTACAAGAGAAGGATATTTGAGTCAGAGGAAGATGGGGACAAAAAAATGAATTGACTGAAACATGTCTGTGTCCCATAAAGAAATAAGGCTGAAGTTTCACAAAGCCTTGGAGAGAAAAAAGCCAGCTGGAAATTTTGGAACTCCTCAGTTAAAAGGAACCAAACAGTGGGTCTCAGCCTTCTTTTTGTTAAGGCACAGTAATTCCTGCGGCAAGTGTACCTGATGAGTTCACCAGGACAGCAGCATGGTCTCCATAGCCGCTGCTTAAAAATGAAAGAGCACATTTGGTTGGAGTGTCTGTCTTCAGGGAGAAGGATGAGTGGATATGTGGACAGAGAGATAGCCATCCATCAATCCATTAAATCCTGGGAGAGCTCCTTGGGAAGATTTGGGATCTAAGGTGTTTTCAAATGCTTTAAGGTCACCCACTGTCCAAACTGGAACATAAGAACCATGCACAGACTGAAAACTTGATTTCCTGCCACTGACTCACTAGTAGCTGGGAGTCAAATAAAAGACAATTAACCAAGCTCTGGGGAAACAACATACGTGACTAAGGGCAGGCAGGTATCATGAGGAGCTTGTGAGCATCTGAACTAGCTTACAAGGCAAAGTCTTTTTCAAGTATGAGGTTTGGTAACTCTAGCCTCTCTATTAGAACAGCAGCAAATTATAAAAATGGAATTGTAACCAAGTTAAGAGAATCACACAGTAATTCATTTTTTTGTCAAAGAGATTGCAAGCTGCTTGGGAGGAATTCATGACTTGTATTATTTTATATTCCTCTGGTAACCTTGAATAATGCTTTTCATCTACTGAGACATCAATAAATAATTATTGATTAACTGAAGCCAGTGACAGGCACACCACTATGTTTGTAAAGCATGAACACCAATACACTGACTTCCATACTTACCTTCTTCAGCCCAACAGTCCCCAAATTGCAGATGTTGGCTGTGCAGATCTGAACCCCTGACTACACTCGTCCTGAACTGTGACTGATGGAAGGGGCTCACCTCCTGCTTTCGTCTGTCTGGGGGTAGAAAGTCTGTTTACTTTACAAACACAGTTTTGCAGCAGCAGATGACAGCAGAACCATCCAGCTTGGTGCAGCTATGCTACTGATTTTTTGTTTGTTTGTTTGTTTGGTTGGTATTGCTGGTTTTTGTTTTTTGTTTTTTTTAAGGACAATTATGCAAAAACACATAGAAACACCATTTCCCCCCCCCCACAGGTTTTAGAATTATGAACACTGAAGTCACAGCTTCTTTTAGACAATATTATCTATGAGCCCAAATACAAGTATTATAATTTTGCATGAGTTGGGGCGACACAAAATGCTTACTCAGTTTCCCTGATCATCTGTGTTAAGTAACCACAGCTAAGTAGTTTGCATAAAGAAAAGAAAATAAGATGTACCACATTTTTGCTTTCCTCTAATTTTACACATGGAAACAAAGTCCTAGATTTATTCCATCTGTTGGGGAGTCTGAGGAAATCGTATCATCCCACAGTCACACAGATTGGTAAGAGAAATTTGTCCCATCATGTTTGAGAGGTACTTGTATTTTCTGATCGCTACAATAATGATCTCATTAAGCCAATTCCTAAACAGATTGGGAGTCACTGTTTTGTGTACCATAAAATGGATGCATGGTCCAAGGACAAACTCATGAGCTGTGGTGGCAATAGCTAGAAGGTCCAGCCTTTTATGTGCTACACGTGAGAAGGGTAAACAAAAGAGAGATAGCTGTCCTTTTGCAGCCATGGCTTCATTCTTATCACTGCGGATATGAGTATGAACAGATCAAGTTGTCTGAAGGTTTCTTTTTTTCATTGGGCTAAATCACTATTTTATAAAAAATTCAAATAGGAAATGAAAGGAAATAACCAAATGTGTGTATACTAAAGCATAATTCATCATATAGCTTTACCAGACAAAGCAAATGAGAAAGTCCCGGGCCAGTCATGAAAGCGTGTCCAACTCTGAGTGACTTGTCCTTAAGATGGATCTTCTGTAAATAATTAAATTAGTGGGTTTTATTTTTTTAAATCTTTGCCCATCTGGGCAGAAAGGAAAAAAGAACTGCACAGACACACACACACATGCACACACGCACACACATGCACGTGAGTATGGGAAAAATACTAATGACTTAACCTTGTTTTCATAATGTCAGCACAAAAGCTTTACCATATGTAGGATTTTCAGCAAGATTGTTCAAATAAATGGCAGAAGAAATCAGGAAGATTAGGATACTTTTGCTAGGGGTAATGAGAAAATTGAAAATACACACATATCTACAAGAGCAATGTTTCAAAATGTGGATCATGTCATTAAGAAATGTTTCATGTAGGTAAGTCCTGTTTAATAAGTTAATTTGACAGTGCATTGTAATTGATAAGCTAAATGCAGGTTCCTCAAGCACAGGACAACTCTGCCTGCCTGATTTTGGTTACCCCATGGCATCTAGAATAGAGCAGAGGGCTACAGTCCTTGTCCCAAGGGAGGAGACTGGGGGCTGTGATGAAGGAGGATGGAGTAGTCATAGGCGCATACTTTCTTTCCTTACTTCTTCCTCTCATTAAAAATACAAATCACAAATTATTTTCTCATTGGTCCAGGGCGCTCGACGAAGCTGAATATGACAGCTTCCCTGAGAATATTTCCACTACTTAGGGACCAGGCTTGCAAATGTGGCTTCACTGCCCTCACTATTAAAAGCAATCTGTAAAAGCGGCTTAAAAACCCAGGGATTTCATACCAAGTGAACAGTAGGAAAGGTGACCTTTCGTTCCGTTTGTTTATTAGAGGATCTGCAGGCTCCAGCTCAGTGTGGGTCCTGCATCAGCAAGAGGCCAAAGGGGAGATGGCAAACTCTGTTTTTTTTAGAGGTCACATAATCAACTTAGAAAATACAGCTAGAAGAGACCAAGAATGAAAGCTTGTTTTTTTGTTTGTTATTGTTTTTGGTTTTTTTTTGTCTCTTGCACTGTTGATTAAATGTAAATCCTGTACTAGTATTTTTCCATTTGGGGTATAACAGACTTAGTATCCTATTGGTATTAAATTATAGTATAAAATTAAATTTTGTATATTGTACAAAATTAAAGAAAAGAGACAAAGAATAACTAAAATAGGTCAGAAAAATGAAAATTAAAATGAGACTAAAATATAAGTCAAAATGAATATAAAAATAGACAAAAAATAAAATGAAGATAGTGACCATATATTTTTCCCAAAGTTTATCATTACATCATTTAATAAAGACTATCTTATTTAAAGTACATTTATAAGGATAAAGACTGTTTTTATGCAAGTCTCAATCATGTTAAATTTCTAAGGAGATATGGACTTAGCTTAGGCAGAAGTCTCAACACACCCAATATTCTTCTATGAGAGGTAGCAATAGTCTGATATTTTAAATTGCAGATTCAAATTATAAGCCATTTTCAAAGTATTCAGCTTTGTACTCAGCTGAAATAAACAAAAATTGCTACTGTGCAGTAACTAGTGTTTAATATTTCTTAGGATTAGGTTGCCTTGGTATTGACTTTATTCCTTCATTGACTAGTTTTCCAACAAACATTTTAGATATTTAGTGAATAACCTGTTATTTCCACACCCCTGGGCAACATTTCACCTACTCTGAAAACAAAAACTAAAATAAAAACCAAAATAACAACAGCAAAAGAAGAATGGTGCTCAGAATAAGTTAGACAGGGTGTCACCTCCTTAGTCCTGATTTAGTCACCATCATAGCAGAAAGCGGCACACATTCTGTTGACGATGTGGCCATGACTGATGGATGCTAGCCTAGCAAGGTCACCATAGCTAATTACAGCATCATTCATCTAGCCTGCACGGGGACAAAAATACCAGGCTCCCAGGGAAGAAAAAAGAAAAGAAAGAAAAGCTCTTCTATAGCTGCTAACTTTTGAATAATCAGCCTCAAAAGAAACAAACAGGATGAAACACAATGACCGAATTATGACTTATGGATTCACCCAAGCAAATTCTGTGGTAATTTTAACTCTGAGTCTCCAGCCTGCAGGAGAGAGCTTCTAGCAACAAGGAGCCTTCACAGACTTACGTGCTTTGTAGTGGGAATTCAAAGGCTCCATCAGGAACACAAGCCAACCGTGAGCTTTAGTTCTGCTATGTGTGTGGTGTGAGTGTGTTTGTCTAGGATCAGATGCCAAGACTTAAACTCACATTATGGGCACAGCAGCTACTTACGCACTACAGCCTAATTAAAGGAATAAGCTTCCCTCTTCGTTGTGTTTTCCCGAGATCAGGACCATAAAGGGATTTGGTTTCCTTAAGAACTGCGGAAAATGTTCCCATATGTTGCCTTTATGTCCTGAATTATTCAAACTCAGACAGAAAATGGTAGTGATTTCCAACAATAATCCAGGGCTACACAATGTTTTCTGAGAACTACTGAAAGAAAATAAAGAGGAGAGAAATGAGTGTTTTGAAAATAATTCTATTGTAGCAAACTATAATCATAATTTCCATTTCTGTTTTGAAGAAACACAACACACATGGAAACAACAAAGCCCCGAAGGCGCCTTTCAGGGCTCAGAAACAAGATTGACTTGCAACAAAAAGTACCTCATCTTCAAAGTTTAACACAGATAGAATAAAACTAACTTTAATCAGATAGCTTTACATCTAGATAACACAGATCACAGGAGTGGCAACAGCCAAATCCAAAGTCCTTTTAATCCTGAGACACTATTTAAATTGCATTGCTAAAATAATTATAACTAAAGGAATATCTTTTCATGTAAGCTTGAACCCAAAATAGCAAATTTCAATCAAGTGCCAAGAAAATTATCAAAAGACACAAAATAAAACTAATTAATTGGGGTCAAGAGATGGAAACTGACAGGAGCATAAAGCTGGATTCAAACTCGGATGGATCCTAGTGAAATATTCCTGAGACAATCACAACCCTCAGAGGCAAAACAAAGACTTGTTCATAGACAAGAAAGCTGCCGATGATGGTTGCATAACAAGGAGCAATCTATGTGACTTTCATTCTGCACCTTCAATCCAAATGGAGCCTCATCTAATTTTGTGTGGAAAAATGTGATCCTGAGAGAGACAAGTTACATGGCTTAGTACATACATCTAGAACCCTGGAATAAAGATTTCAGGGACTTGGACCAGCTCCATTTCACTTGCTCACAAGTGACAGGAATTGTGTCAACCCTGGGTGATAGCTACATGACACATTTTGGAGAACAGAGGTCAGGGGAGAGGCAGCATGAGGAATAGGCATGGGAGAGGTAAAGGACTCTTACTTTTCCAAACGTCAAAGTAAAATCCCCCCAGGATGGCCTTGTATGTAAGACCTGAAATATCAGCAAAGGTGCAGAGAGATCCACATTGTAGAAAAAAAGTATTATAGATATTTTATTAGCTTGCTGGTTTGATGTAAGATCTCACACACACACACACACACACACACACACACACACACACACACACACACACACACACACGAATACTGCCTATATGAAGTGAGAAAACAACAGCAAATATCCAGTAACTTATAGGATTGAAAAAACCTTTGAGATGCCTCAATTTTCTAGTCTTGGTTCCTTCATTAGTTTTTGATTTACAATTATTCATAGTATCTGTTTATTAATTTACACTTTATCTCAATTCCAAAAGGATATGAAATATTATTATTATCACATACAGTATTTAAAGGGCACGGATAATTGAAATATACAACTCATCAAAAATGTCATGTAAATAAAGGAGCATGATGCTAGAGAACCAAAGGAGCAGTTTCTAATTGCAGTTTTTCACCAACTAGTCATTCAACATGGGGGCACACAATGAAGTGAAGCTTTCATTTGTAAAATGGTGTCAGCCACCCAGACAACTGCTAATTCTGAAGTCCCATGTAACTATATTTATAAAATTTATTCTCAGGGTGCATAAATCCTTAGAGGAAAGGTGAGCATCCTTGCTATGGAACTTCCAGGAAGCATCTGACTGCTGAGTTTCTACTCACCAAACTCGTGTACTCCTGTGAACATGACCTACTGTGTAATCTGCTAGTTATCCCTACCCTACTTGTTCAGAGATGGAGCATGAATGCAATAACATTAAGAATGTAAGCAACCAACAATGGTATTGTTAACTAGCATCAAACAATTGTCAAATCACTGAACAATGCTTAGAAGTACTAAAGGGCTCCACAGGGGATGGGGAAAATTCTAGAACAAAGTAACTTTGAAGTTCAGAGGGATTTTATGAATGTAACTTTCTACAATTCTATCTGCTGTTTCAGTCAACAGATTTTTTTTCTCTTAAATAGACTGTTGTGTTAGCAGTTTCTAGGATGTATAATAAATTAGCCAGTTAGTAATTTGTTAGAACTGAGTCTGGGTCAGTCACTTAGTCATTAGAGTATCTAGTAGAAAAATTCATGATAGAAATAATTTTGATAAATGGGATTGGCATTATGTTTTTGTCCCTTGATTTAAAACTTAGCTTGCAAATTAAGATCGGAGTTAGCCCAGGCCATCCTTTCTTTTGCTGCCCAAAAGTTTTCCAGTTTTCCCTGCCTCCCGAGGTGGAGCCAAGGCCACAGACAGTCCACAAGTGGGTCCTGCAGATGAAGTGTTCCGTGTTTCGTCTTCAAGAAGAACAGATGACTACCTCCTTCATCCCTTTCTTAGATGCAGGTTGCATATAAACATAAAAATACACATATACTTAGTTTATAAGAAATGAGGTTGCAAACTTTTTTAGGTTGGGGGAATATTTTCATTGGCTGGATAATTGGAAATTACCTGCAGTCTATTTGTATGTAGCAATGACTTAAAGATTTAAGCAAAGCTTTAAAAAAAAGATAGCATTTAAGATTAGATAGAAATAGCTCATGTTGACCAGATAAACAGAAATGGAGGGGAGAGTCAGGAAAAGTGAGCAATATTTGAACATAAAGATATTAACATTTCAAAGAAATTATTAAATGGCAGATGGCTCTTGGTGGCTGTAGGTAGGTTAAGTAACCATAAAAGGTGATCAGTAAAGATAGTGGCAAGAGGCCAAAAAAGCCTAGGGCTCAGTGGCTGACATCCTTCATCTCTAAGCATTCTTCATGATGAAGATCTGTCCCTCTTCAAACACCATCCCTGCACTGACCTAAGCAAGAGCTTGGGGTCTAACTCACAACATATATCACGGCCATATTCCATAAGAGTCATGGACATGTATTGTCACACCAGTTCCATCCTGAGGAAGTACATGACCACATCCTATTGTGAGAACACTAATAGCAAAACAGAATAGGCAGAGACAAAACTGGACATGTTATATATTCATTTAACTTCTCTACCAGAATAAAACCCTGAGGTTTTCCATAAGTAAAAGAAAATATTAGAAAGACAATCATCTTGCTAAAGTTGCCCCAATGAAACTATATGTGATGGTTGATCTTCCTTGTCACCCTGACCAGATTCAGAATTGCCTAGAAGACACACCTCTACATGTGCCTTTGAGGTGTTAACTGGGAAGGGAATACCCAGTGCCACCCAAATAGCTAGAGTGCACACCTGAATGAAAAGATGAAAGGAAAGAACAAGTTTCATGCATTCAGTGACCTCTGCTTCCTAAGTATAAATTCATTATGAGTGACTACCTCGTTTACAGAAACAGACAGCATGAATGCTAGATCCTGTCATCATTTCATTCTTACTGAAAAGGATATGTGAGCCTAGATGTTTAGACTTCCTGGGCTCTGGTTTACATTCAAGAAGTAAACTCCAAGAAAGTTTTATCAATAGCTTACTCTATGAGCAGTATCTCAGAAGTCACACAGTGAACTTGTGCCTAACACTTGAACCAGCTGGAGCTCACATCCCGGCTTTGCCGCCTGCTCAATATGTGATTGGGATGAGCTACTAAACTTCTTGGTCCTACTCCATAGCTTTTGAAAAAGAGAGTACTAAAACATGACTAGCTATCATTAAAGGAGTAAGGACCAATAAAGGATCAAGAGTTGAAGTCATTCAATGTAGTATCTTTATGTCAACGCCTTATATGTAGTCCTACTGAATAGACATTATTTTCTGTTCCCATCTCTCACACACAGAAAGTCAGTCTCAAAGAAAGAGGGGCTGAAGAAATAGTTCAGTAGTTAAGAGAGCACACTGTTGTGGACAGCATTTCTTTGTCCAATGGCTCACAACTGCTTGTACCTACAGCTCTAAGAGACATTGACCACCCTCTTCTAGTTTTCCATGTATTCTGCACACGTGTATGTGCATGCATACACACGTGCACATGAGCACACACACGCGCAAACAAATAAAAAATAAAATAATAAATCTTATAAAAATAGAATCTCAACAAATGGAAACAGAGGCAGAGAACCAAACTGGAGCACTGGACTGAGCTCCCAAGGTCCAGTTGAAGAGAGGAAGGAGTGAGAATATGAGCAAGAAGGTCAAGACCATGATGGGTTCACCCACTGAGACAGTTTGCCTGAGCTAAAGGGAGCTCACCAACTCTAACTTGACTGGGAGTGAACGAGCATGGGATCAAACTAGTCCCACTGAATGTGGTTGACAGTTGGAGCAGACTGAGGGGCCACTGACAGTGGCACTGGGATTTGTCTCTACTGCATGTACTGGCTTTTGGGATCCTATTCTCTTTAGATGTATACCTTGCTCTACCTAGATGTAGTAGGGAGGGCCTTAAATTTGCCACGGGGCAGGGTGTCTTGTCCTTTCTTAGGATTTGAGGGGCGAGGGGTGGGAGGGTGTGGGGAGGGAGTTGGAGAAGGGGAGGGAGTGGGAATTTGGATTGGTATTTTTTTAAGTAATAAAATAATAATAAAAAAAGAAAAAGAAAATAATAGAATCTATTTTGAAAGGAGGAGAATTTGAGTTGGTTCTTCTTGGATTCAACATCATTATTTTGATCAGATGGTCCAACCACAGAAGCCATGAAAAAGCAGAAGAAAAACGAATGTTCCTGCTTGAAACAGCTCACAGAGAAAGGTGAAAGCATGTTTCCAGAGGCAGGGGTACCATGAGCCTCAGCCTTTTGAAGCCCACAGCACTTGCTTATAAATAGAATATTAAAACAAGCAAGAGCAATTTTCTCCTTTCGTCTTCCCTTATTGCCTAATTTTCCTCTCATACCATTTGCATAATGGATAAAAAGGCATCCATTATGCAAATGAACGATGGGGCTGCAAGGTTGCTGAAGCCACAAGCCTGGCTCCAGAAGAGGAGCAGCCACCAACCAGCCCTTCACCATCTATGTTCTAACATATTGTTTTGTTAGCTTGATTCCAAAATATGCAAGAAAATTAGAAAGACCTTAGGTCATTAATTCCCATTTGGGTTGTTTAAAAGGGATATTTACAGATGCTTTTCAAAAAATCGAGACAAAATGGGGTTATTTGGTTTGCTCAGATATATAATAAATTTAACAATAAGTTCATTTTATTTTATTTTTGAGAAAGCATTTCACTATGTAGCTTTGGCTGCCCTGGAACTTACTATGTTGACCAGACTGGCCTCAATCTCACAGATAGCTGTCTGTCTCTGACTCCTAAGTCCTGGGATAAAGGCATGTACTACCATGGTGGGCAGTAGTAAGTACTGAACTTCAAATGAGGGGGGAAATGTACTATGTATAATTTTTACAATTTAAATCTTTCCACTGAATTAGCATGTGTGTGTGTACTCATACATGCATTCCAAGGTATACCTGTGGAAGTCAGCAGACATCTAAAGCACTTGGTTGTCTCCTTCTACCTTGTGGGTCCCAGGGATTGACAGAGAGCAAGTGTATCAGCCTAACCTTCTTATCAGCCAAGCTATCACAATTGTAAGTGCAGTTCTTCTTTAAGAAAGAAAGCAGATTCCATTTAAGAAGTGGGGACTCTGTTTGTCCTTCTGCCTGAAAATTAAGTCTAATTAAATTCTAGCCAATACAAGGAGCAGTCCCATAATGTTGTGTTCACAATCGACCCAAATGACATTGACTTTATAACCCAAATAACATTAACACTAACACATTAGTAGATTGTCAAAAACGACATGCTATTAAACTGACCTAAACTAATCCCTAAGAAATATCAGCAAAAACAGACAGGTGCTTGACAGAAACTTTAGAAGAGTGTTTACATTCACTCCCTACACCTTCAAAACAATTCACTCCCTACACCTTCAAAACAAATATTAAGAAAAGGAATTCTAAGCAAAACCACTAGGTAAACTTTTCTTTTTTGAATAAATCAGAGGCAATTTCAAATTCCAAAACTAACTCCCCAACTGTTTCCTGCACTGTCTAAGACATATAAAAGAAGAAAAATAGGATGCCTCCGAGAGAAAGGGAATCTCATTTCTAGTGCGGATTCCTTGGTAACCCTTATCTTTTCCCAAACAATGAACTTTACAAAAACAGTGATGCTTCTAGGATACAGGCACACCTCATCACTTACATTCCGACTCCCAGTGTGATTCTTCAAGGGCATGCAATTGGGAGTCACTTTGAGTTCAAGATAAAAACTACATCTCCTTACCTGAGCTCCAGCAGCAGCAGAGAGTCATAAAAAAATAACTTAGAGGGCAAACCATATGTTTTTATAAAGAACAATATTAATATGACAAACTTCACAGAGAAGGAAATTAGAAAGTTGATGCAATTTTCAACCAAACGGACAGTCGGACAGTGTCATCAGCAAATTCCACCTACCTAACTTCAGAGCAGAAGGGGTTACGATGATTTCCCCACCGATTGGTTTAAATGCAGCCAGTTGAGCAGCCACTTCTGTCTCGAAAGCGTCTGGGCTCTGCCGATCCACAGGGTTTCCACTGGGGCACTCAATCTTCTGGAGTGGCTCTTGTTCGTCAAACACAGCAATGAGCTGCAAACGAGCCCAACAACACTAATTACTTTGTAGGACATGCTTATCACAGGGACACTGTGTCTCGTTGATTGTGATCTTTACTTGGTCTTAAAGCTAATGTCGCCTTAAAAAAATCTTAAATCTTATTATGCCAAGATGCTTAAATCTTCAATAATATAATCCATGCAAGCACAGGAGCAAAACATGATGGGGAGTTTGTTCTTGTTTGTCTGTTCCTGAAATAGTCAGTTTGGGCCACCTCTCATGAAAGGAATGAAATGGTGGCCTCTTACATTCTCTCTGCATGAATTTGTCTAATGAATGTCTGTCTATCAACCTCAGTGTGTGTCCCTCCTGTGAAGGACTGAACTTACACCCTCGCATATGGTAGGCAAGTGTTCTACCACTGAACTATACACAGTCTCACTTGTAATTTTTTCTAATATTCCTAAAAGTTATCTACTCTAGGGTGCCAAATGAAAGTTCAGTATACAAAAGATGAACAAGATAATACATTATAGAATTGTACATTCAGGTCACAAAGGGGTATAGCATTTCCTTATGACACGTATTTCTAGACACATTCTAAATCCATACATACTTGCAAACATAATGTTAGTAGCTACAAAGTATATGTATTCATCATGTATACACAAGTGTCCATTTTTATACATGACTTTTATATCATTTTTTCTTCATCATGGATTTTATGGACATTAAATATATTATGGACATTTAATGTATTTGCATATCTTTAATATAAAAAACTGAAATATTACTTTTCAGTCATTTTTCATAAAAAATTGACATGTTCTACTAATCACCTGATGTCACAGCACTGTCAGACAATGAAGGTAGGCCTACTGTGTGACTGCAGTTTTGGCTAGGAGGCTGGACTCCAATAGGAATTTCAACTCTTCCTCATTTGGCTAAGGTAGACAAGGCCAAATGTGAATTCAGGAAGCCGCTCATGGAAGCTACTGCCAATCCAAAGAAGTACAGTGTAAATAATTTTGAATACTGCTAGTAACACTATGGATATTTTTCATTCATTAATAAAGCAACTTTACTTTGATTAAGTAATATCCAGAAGGGCAGTCAAGTCCCATTCATAAGGGAACCTTGTTGGCAATAGTATTAATAACACAAATGCAGGGGTAACCAATCAAAACACTATAAATTCCAACATAGTCTTTCAAAAGAAATGAACACAATTAGGGATATGTAAATTGGCTATTCAAAAATAATTTTCATAATTGACTACTCATTTCCAGTATGGAGACTTCTTTAATTGGAAAATCCAACAATCCATCCACCACAGAAAAGACATGCTTACTCCCAAGGCATTATTTTAATTCTTGAAATTGAGCACATGCGTTTTCTGTCTTTAATTGCTGGCACTGGTGAATTAACTTGATTCACCATAGATTCATAGTGAAAGATTATTCTACTATAAAAATAACCAGAAAAACTCGATCTCTCTAATCATCAGGCTAGAATGAAAAGTTTTACACTTTCAATCTTGACATAGAAAATAAAATCAATTTTAAAATGTGGTTGAATTATTTTCTTCATTACTTCTATGCTGTAATTTTAATAATTATGATTTCAAATTTGCAAATTGTGAATTCACATATATTCTGGATATTCATTCTGATATACCCATAAACTAGGCAGTGGCACTTTGAATTGGCACTGTGAACAGTTTTACATAAAAAAAGGATCTTAATTTTCTTACTTACTTAATGCTTAACTCTCAGTGGCATATTCACTTTAAATATTGAAGAAAGAGAGAGAGAAAAATAAATAACACCAGTTAGAAATATAAATCTTAAAATTGATAATTCATAAGCTAAATGATTAGATTCATTTATTCTATGAAAACTTTACTATTGTCTATGCATTGAACCCATAAAACCTTGCAAAACTGCAGTGACAATATCAGGCCTACACATCTAATGGGGAAACACAGTTGTTAAGGGTTCTGTTTATCACAGTTACAGACCAAATGGTGTCTGATGATAGAATCAATTGTTTTCTTCAGTTTTCAATCCAGAATTTGAACACACACTATTTCCTCAAAATTAAAACTATGCAAAGAGATGATACATTCTAGAATAATTCTAGTTTGAGCACGGGGATATTATATTCAAAAAACGTGAATTCCATTATTTGTAGATAAAGTGTTATATGGCTGTTTTGTAGATGATAACTATGGGACCTGGACGATTCCCACATGAAATAATCTCTTCAGTTAATTAATGGTTTACAGGATTTATCACAGCAGAGCCTCATCTGGATCAGTGGATGAACAAAGTCCACTCCTGGAAAGAACAGACTCGGGTCCTGACTCTCAGCAGCCCTGTAGGCTGGCTGATGAGCGCATCTACCAGCTGTTCTCTATCTCAAGAGCCACCATGTACACAGACTCACACTTGCTTCTAAACTGGTAAGTTATTTAAGTCACACTCTGGAGGTCCTTGTTATCTAAATTACTTGAGTCACCAAGACATCTACATTATTAGGTACTAGAGTGCCAGGGAAACCTTGTTACAAAGGTACGGTGATAAACATTAACTCTTGTGCCGTTCTCTCAACAGAAGATGTGCTGGTTTCACAGCTCCTAGCACATGGGAGAGGCTTTCTGCTTTCTTCCCTTAAATTGTACAGAATTGCCACTTCCCAGAAAGGCAAGGAGGGCATGAAGGAAAGAATTACATTTATAACTTTTACACTAAAAAATTCCCATTGGTACTTTAGAGGCTACTCTAACCCAAACTGTGCAAAATGCATTGGGAAATATGTGAGTTGATGTCTTCCCTCTACTCAGTTGGTCTGCTGGAGTGCCTTCTGCTCGCCTTCTGTGATGCCACTATTCTCATGTTACCAAGTGCAGTCCTGACATTTCCAAACTCCCAGAAACCCGCAGGATCTGTTCCCATGGCTTGATTCCAGCCTAAGCTTCTGTCCTCACATATTTCTGTATTTAGCCATCTAATTTCCAGATACACTTAGGAAGGTCAGTGTACAGAAAGGCTACTGATTTGTCTATCCAACAAAAATAAAAGCCTTCTCTGGACCCACTCATGAGAACGAGAAGAACGCCATTTCTCTGTAAGACAAACCTTGAGTACTCTGAACAGGCTCTAACTCATTGAGTCTGCTCTTGGCAAGGTAAAGGTCAGAAAGCATCTCCCAGTGGCTGAGGCTAACGCCGTCTCTCTCCTTGATTTTAGGATGCCATGGAGTACTTCATCATCCTGGGGGGAATTCTCCTCATGTCCCCTCTAGAAAGCAATACTGGCTAGTGTTCCCTCCAACTCTCTAGCTCTTCAATTGCATATTTCTCCACTTATTCCTCTTTATTGCCTGATCTCTGAAAATGCTAAGGGACCTATGTCGATATTGGTTATGACCGCACTTGTTCCATGATTGGCTAAAAATAAATTCTACATCTATCAGACTTTCTGACAGAGCTTCAGGATTATGTGCTTAACTGGCCATTCTCTCCAAAACTGTACAACAAATCTTTCAAAATTCTTTCTACACTCCTTTATACTGAAATTAAAGGCAATGGATCAGGCCAAAAGCTGTGCATTGATTTTTTTTCACCTTTATCCCACTCCTACAGCCACACATGTTCAACTTCTCAACAAATCTGAAAATTTCACCAGGTTTTGACTGGTTCTCACCACCTTTGCCATCACACTATGGATCTAGTTCTCAGGTGGTTACTACAGCAGCTTTCTTGTTGCTCTGTTTCCACCTAGACATCTTCCCTTCAGTGGACCACTCAGCTCAGCACTAGCGATCACCTCAGAAAAACTGGAGATCATCCTGTCATGCTCATGTGCCTGAGACACCTCCCCTCACACGGAGGGTATCCCACACTCTTGCCATGGCTTCTGAGATTACAGGGTCTGTTTCACTTCTGACCACATGTTTGAATTGCTTTCTCTCTTGCCCCCAGGACTCTATGCAGTTAGATTATTACTTTGTACCTATCCTGGTGGCTGTTCCAGGCTATCTTCCTGAGAAAGTTACCCACTGCATCTCTGGAACGTCACTGTAAATATTGAGCATCTCTACTCCAATGTCAGGCTTGTGCTGGCCACGCACGACATTTGCACACACACCCTCCCTGCAATCCCTCCTTTAGTACTGCCTTGGAGTTTTCAGCACGCCCTGGGTGATTGATGTTACTCATCTCTCTCATTTCTTGACTGCCCATCCTCACTTTCTCAGAATTGAAACTTCAAGAGGATGGTGGACTCTTTCTGTTTTGGATGGTTTTACCTCCATGAATTAGAACAGTAAATATAACATAAACATGAATAGAAAGGTATGAAGGATAAGGTAAAATATATGCTAAAATTTAGCATATCCACTTTAAATTTATATATATATATTCAAATTCAAAATTTAAAAATATTTCAAATTTCTTAAACAATGTGGGGGAGCACATGTGTGATGTGGCTTTTGAGGAGACCAAAGCACAGCTCTTCGGAACCAATGCTCTCCTTGCATCTTTTATGTAGTTTCTATGGACTTAACGGACCCGCAAGTTTGTGAGGTACACTTCTTTTGTACACTAACCCACCTTGCAGTCCCTTAAAAATATTTTAAACAAGTGTGTGTGCATTTTCCTATTTCTTGTCTTATGTATCAATATGGAGGGAAGTGAGGAAATAGCGTGCAAGATGGAGAGTGAGGCAGGCAGCATTAGCAGTTTGGTCCTAGGTACTCATTTGAGCACTTTGTTTTAAGATACTGTTCCATGTGGAGGCATGTAGTGTAGGCTCGAAGTAGCTTAAGAACAAATGTGAACAAATCTGGGCAAGGAGAGACACAGGACTTACTTGCATGGCATCATCTCAAAAATAAAAGGCCAGCTTTGTTCTGCGAAATCATGGAATCAAACCCTCTGTGCTGTCTTCATCAAGTGCTGTTTACTGAATGGTTGCGCGATCCTTTTCACCGGCACCGACTTCTGCACAGGAAGCTTATGTGCAGGCACAGAGGTGTATAAAACAGCTATGCAAAGCAAACATTGACTTCTGATGATAGAGCAATTTATTTTAATATAATTCTTTGAAATGCATATACTATTATCCTTTATTAAGGATGAAGCAATTTTGCTTATTAATGAGATATAACTTGCTTATTTTTACATAAAGAATTAAACCTTAGCTGAATGTTTGATATTGTTGAATGAATACCATATTCAATATTTTTCAGATTTGACTGATAGCTTGATCTGATACTTAAATGCTATTGAATGATAATAAGAAAATAGTCAATTTTCTTTCCCCCCCCACAACTAAATCATTGTAGTTTTAGAAAAGCAGAAAACTTTGTATATACAGTAAGAGCACTGTCATCTATAACACATAAATGCCTGGCATGTGAACAAGGTGCTTTCAGGCAGATTCCTCCTTTGAATGCCATGTGGAATACATGGTATGCTCAGAACAAAGGTTGTGAGGGCATCACAAAGGATAATACATGCAGGTACTGCAAGAAACATTCTGGGACCAGTATGCTTGCTTTCGATTTAATTTTCAGTCACTGTATGTTGGAAACCCTTCTATTGTTGCAATTTATGTGACCTCTCACATTTAGATACAGGACCTCATAGAGAGTCACAAGACATAGTTCTGGAAGCAGCAGTATGTTCTATTATTTCTGTTCCACTGTTTGAAGAGCCAGGTATAGTATACTTCTCCAGAGCATAGTATATCTTAAATAAAAGTCACAAGAACACGAGAAAATGAAAACCTTGCTACCCAATGCAAACTCTTGTTCTTAAGCTGGATTTCAATTGCTAATACTGAGTATTGTTCCAAATGTAAAGATTAGGGATTAGTTTTGGGAAGTACAGTGTTCCCTTCCCAGAGCCATCTGAAATGAATATCTGAGAGTTTTGAATAAAACAGTGAGATCTTAGTGTGGAGAGTATTTTCACCTTCTACTTATTTTGTACTTTGTGAAGATTAAGAGAATGTAAGTCAACAATTGTAAACACAAAAACTCAAATGAAATAGAATAATCTGTACACCTTATGACACACCCCTTAATAATAGATCTGATTCAAAAGGTCCATGTGTGCAATCTAACTTCAGCACCATCCTTTCAAAAGGTCTGCTTTTATATTTGACCCAAAGGCTAGGATGACCAATTGGATGCTGAACAACCATCCCCATCAACCAGTGAGGTATGTGTGTTTCTGCCGAGGAGACAATACTAACTGCCTTGGCAATATTCCCAGTGTATCTAATACTTAGCATGGCATCTGAGATACAATGGAGGTTACATTTAATTTTCTATCCTAACACAGAGATCATTCCCTGCACTGCAGACTAAGTCCCACTTGACTTGTTTATCTGTATCCTGCATTCGCTTTGTTGTTTCTCTTTAATCTCTTCATCACACAGTTGACAGAGGAACACAGGGACTACCAAGATCAAACACATCAAATTGGCAATTTCAGTTCGTCCTTTTATTCTTCCTTTTCATCACACAAGAACATACACCCCTTAGAGGTGCATTGGTGCTCCTCCACCCAGCCCTGCATGGTTTGGACCACTGCTTCCACGTGGCTGTAACTCAAAGAGCTTTTCCAATGTCTGTAACTTCTAAGTTGACAAGTAAATATTTTAACAATAAATGCCACCGAGTGCATTTACTGCAGAGTCCCTCAATATTCATTGTGTGGTTTATTCTCTTGTCAACCTGCAGCATTCTGTCACTTTTATAGCCTGCATTTTTATAATCTGATGTTATTATCCTTAGCCTGTGTATAGAATAAAAAGGAGTCAACCAAATGCTCACAAAGCATAATAAACTGTACTTATAAAGGCATTTTTATTAGTAATTGCTCAGAGAAACACGTGATTCTATTTTAATACATGTCAAATGGAGTAATGAACTAATATGAAGAAAGTCTTATTTTCCCCATTGCGATTCTTTGGGTTAAGCTGTTGAACTTAACAAACTGTCATTTTTACTGTTTTCTACATATTCCATGTTTCCTACAACTGTACATAAAAATAGAAGACAAAGGACAGAATCTGACAACACAAGTTTGGAATCATTCATTTCAAATCTTAATGCACACACTTAAGTCTAAGCAAGACTTTGAAATTACAAGTGGAGGAAGCACAGTGTGGCCTGTGAGTTGTGACTGAAGACAGCTGCAATCTCACTGAAATCCAGGCTTCTGCTTAGAACTACGCAACAATTGGTTACAAGCATCGATTTGATCCCACTTTAAACAAAGGTTTCAAAGTAGGTTCTTCCGCATAGCATCTTGACATCTAAAACCACTACATTCCATCTGAAGAAGTAGCAGGTAGATCCCATTAGCATCTCATCAGACACTAGCATCGGACTCAGTATCCTCAGAATAACTTAATGGCTTCATTCTTAGGAATGTCAACCTGCACTCAGTAAATGAGAGAAATCTATTTCCATTTCCCCCTCAAACTGAAAATTCATAATTGGGACCTTTATAAACTTTATAGTGTTAAGCTTAAAGTGAAAGAAAATAACAGGATTTCTTCAGCTGTGTTAAGAACTCTATTCATTGTTATCACATTTTAAGAGGTTTTTGCTTGAACTTCCCATAACAAAAAATATGCCTATTAAAAAGCCATCCATATTTCAACCCCAAATACATTTACCTCTGTTAATCATGTAGCAAGTTGCTAAGAAGTGAGGTATATGATAAATATGTTAACTGAATCATATTTTTCCTCTGGATCACTTTAATTAACATTTTAGAGTGGTATGTAACCACTTGGCAAGTTTGAAATCATCTTGAATTTGTTTTCACTGCATTTTTTAACTTCCTTTATGAAAACAGCTCACCATTATTAAACACATCCACACAGGGGAATCCTGGCTCCCAGGGAGGTCAATTGGCAACCATGAAATCTTAATCCAGGTGTAGCTAGGAGCACAGCTATGAAAAGAGTGTGTGGATGCAAAGCCAGGACACAAAATGAGCATTGCCAGGACAATACAAATGTCAGGAAATGTAAAACTCAATGTATTTGCTTATATAGTAATAATATTTCTTCTGCTCCAGAATTGAATAGATTAATAATACCAGACATACAAGAAAATTGAAGATAAAGTACTTGGGTTTAAAAGGCTAGAAAATTCTCAAAGATGATCCCAAGACACTGGGTGGCTTTACTTGCCATTTACCCAGTAGAGCACTGCAAAGTTCCTCAATTTTGTCCAATCTCAAGGGCTTTGAAGGTCTCCAGAAAGTGTGCATTATTAAAAACGAAGACATGAAATATGGTGCTGTGTTGGAAAGGCAGATACACACACACACAGTCACATGGCACTTCTCTTTATTATTTCTAACACACATACACACATATTACCCACAGTTTTGAAATATTCTACTATATAAACAACTATATCAAAAATAGAAGAAAATATTAATACACGGAAAAGCATCTTATAAAGTAGAAAGTGTCACATGCATTCAGTAAGTTCAGCTGTCTTGTTTTAATTTTCCATAGTAATCTAGAATTAATAGCATCCAGCTAACTTAAGCTTAACACTGTCTCAGAAACATAACTCTTTGCCAAGGTGGAGCACAGTCCTATAGGAAAAGGTGGAATTTCAGTATGAGTTCTCTGTGTTCGTTACAGTCAAACTGGGCACGGCTTCTGGCCTGGCCTGGAGGCTGTCAACCTTCCACCCTAGCTTTCAACATTTAAACACAATACTATTGCTATTGCAGAAGTGGTCTTTCTAGCATCAGATCTGAGTATGGTCACAGTTCGGCTTCAAATTTATGGTAGCCTCTTCAGACCTTCTACAGACTCCCAGGTGTGTCCATGCCTCTATGCCCACCTATCTGTCACACAGCATTTATTCATTTACCTGATTCTACCTAAACATAGATTATCAGCTTGAAATCATGAATCTCACCACTAAAATAGAGTTAATGAATAGTTGAGAATTTATAACAGAAGCAAAATCTATCAGGAGGTTACAGGTTAGCGCACAGAAACAACAATGAAAACGAGTTTGGAATGTGAGAAGCAAAGGTCTGACCAGAGCCCAAAGCACAGTAGAAGATGCTATTCTGCCAATGATATTATGGTTCCTACCACTGTAGCCCTTAGTGCCTTGTTCTCAAACTGCCCTGCATAGCTGGACGTTTAATGTTCATGAAATACACCGAGAGACAGTACAGCTGCTCCTTTCCATGTGAGAGGACGGAAAGAAGCATAAGAGGGCGTCCTCCTCTGAGCCACTACAGTGCTTTGTGCTCAGGTAAATTCTACGCAGGCAAAAGAGCAAGGCCTCAGTTACAAGGTTGTCTGGCTTTGTCTCTCTCATGCAGACATCAGTTCTGTCCATTGTGACGCTCCAACTAGTTGGGAATAGGAACAGTCAACCATGTGGGCAGAACAGCCTCTGTCCATCCTTGAGGTTCACGATGAAATTGCATTTTACAATTTTCCATCTAAGATCTACTTAGTATACCATGATCCCAATTCTGTTTCCTGACAGATTACATCTATGTATTAGATTTTCTTCCAGAGCAAATCTTTTGAAATTGTAAAACTAATTTGTCCAGTCACACACGCAGTTTAGAAACAAGCACAACTGTGCAGTGTTCTTCGTGACATCCGACTGTTAGGAGACTCTGCTTTATTTCCCTAATGACTGCAATCCTCGGTGTATTGCTTAAATTTTCGGATTAATGAGTAAGCAATCAAATGTGATTTTAAGTCATGAATATAACAAACATACTATTCATTTATTTTGACAAGTATTTTGATTTATGAGACTTGGCTACAAATACAGCAGCCAATTTTGTACAAGGGAAAAGAAAGAAACCTCTGCTTTTAAGACAACCTAGCAGCTCTCAGATAATAAATCTTTACAGAGAATGAGAGGAAAGCCAGAACCTCGAAAGACAATAAAGTGATAGCTTGCGAGAAATAAGAAACAATGAATTCTTACAACGTCCTCAAACACATCTAAGAGATGCTTTCCATACACACTTGAGCTGTACAAACACCCTACCCACCACAAGCAACATCCTGGCTAACATAGGCCAGTGCTGGCCGGAGGCAGGTGCACTGGACATACCCGTCCCTAGGTCTGTCATGCTTGTATCCGAGAACACAAATTTTGACAGCTTTCTGTGTCCTTGAGAGGGCCCTATACTCCACGTCTGAGATTCCTCCAGACCAGATAAGACAGTGAACAGATTCCAAAGATAGAAAGGGAAGAACTCCTGAAAATGAGTTTCCTCAGATGGGTCGGATATTTTAGCAAATTGGCCCAAGTACTGGCTGGCTGGCCTCATGACAAGGACAGGTGCAGTGAGTGAGGGTCTACCTTCTCTCACATTTCATGACAGCAGGATCCCGGCTAGGGGAGGAGGAGGCACTTCTCTTACATATTCCACTTGGACTCAGGCCTTCCTTGTCATGAGTGACAAGTCTTTGAGGCTGAAATTTAAGAAATTAACAGTGCAGTTGCAGGTAGGTTTAGCTGCTGAGCTCTTTGTGAGTGAGTGGACCTAAACTCTCCTCTAGCTTCTAATTGCTCACCATTCCTTTCACTGGTGATGATATGCTAACCTTGCTGGGATGATTGTTGATTTTGGGAACATCTAAACGTCAAGATTTCTAATTATGATGTTGGCTGCATCAAAATCCCATTGAATGAGGCTGCACTAATGGAGCTACAGAGAACCAGGCTGGGGCTCTGCCTCTTGCTCAGGACAGGTGGTTGTCACTCCTCACAGGAGTAGCCCCATAGGAGGTCCCGTCTCCACTCACACAATGGTGGTCTTTGAAAGGCAGTAAAAAATTGGAAGCTCCTAAAATATATTCTGCAGGTATAGAAATTATGGTTCCGTTCTAAATCAAAAGCTGGAATACACTGTTTATATTTATGGCAAATAGTGGAACAGTTCTGAAATTAGGCCTGGACCCCTACAGTCAGGCTCCAGGGATCACCGGGAAGTAATGAGTTTCTAAAGTCAGTCCTCACAGTAATATTTTCAGACCCAAAGGCCATTTTTGGCAAAATTTGAACTTTGACTCCTGTGACTTTTATAGTTTCTAAGCAAAAAGGAAAAATATAGAGGCAAGACTATATGAGGGCACAGTCTTTCGATTCCCTCTAAATTGTGGGAATTAGATATATCTTAGTGCTGTAGAGACAGTAAAAATAAAACAAATGTCACAAAGACATTCAACTGGTCTCTCCTACATTTACTTTAGCTGCATACACACACACACACATACACACACACGCATACACACACATACATATACATACATATACACACACAAACATTCACACACACATACACAGACACACAGAGACAAAAACACACATACACATACATACATGTCTAATAACATGACATAATTCATAATTCATGCTGTATTCATGATTTTTTTATATTCTCAATTAGAACTTTCTTATGCGTAACCTTCTCTAATTATAATGTGTCAAAAAACCCAGAATTTGTGACTGAATATTCTGTAATAGATTCAAGCATACTATAGATAATTTACCTATTTTTCCCATCCTAGAAACACAAAAATTCTGGTGGTAACATCCCAGTACTGAGTGATATTGAGTGATACCATTTTTCAATCACTACTCATTTCGAAGATGAAATTATGTCTCCTTTAAAGTTAAATTATTTGATTACTAGAGATATTAAAAATAACTATGAGCTATTTTTATTTTTTGCAGTGGAATATCTGTTCATACCCTGTATCCTTTCTCATTTTTCTTATTAACATGCCTATAAAATGTTTATTAAATTTCTTTTTATATTTGTGAATTTATGTTTCTTTCCTGGTTTGCCTTTTAATTTTGTTTATGATAAAAATGTTTTCATTACATGCATGGTATTCCATTCACTAAATATCCCTATTAAATCTTCAAAGGTCCCTTGTAAACAGGCAGTCACCTGGAAACAGTAATATTTTATGATGGCCAAGCACTAAAACAATGTTGGTTTCATTTAATTTACTACTTTGATAGTCTCTTAAGAGAGAGCAGGTGGGAAAGGGTTTGATTGATGGGCCTTTGGTTTTTAGATCATACATTCATATTCTAAACAAATACAGATGGATAAAGGGCATTACAAGGAAGACGTGCACAGACAGAACCCTAATATTTCAATGATGACCTAACCCGCTATTTTCTGTAAATTAGTTAAGTTTAAATTTCATATAGCCAGTATAATCTCCAAAATCAAAGCTGGCCACAAAATTCATTTAAAAAAATCTTCAATTTGATCAAAAACCTGTTTTTACTAGTTATTTGTGTCTGCTGAGGTGGGGCATTGAATAACATTTTGCTTTCCTTCTTCAACAGCTTTCATACCTAGCCCTTATTGCTGCAGCTGTCCTAGGTGAACAAATTGAACTACTTTGGATTACTAAGAATTCAAACTCTGTAGAAGGTCTGAGTATCGATCCTGTGTCCTTAACTCTCATCCAAGTCTTTTCATTGCAGAGCAGATGGAACTGGTCATGGCCTCTGGGGATTGAGCCACACTTCTCTATATTATGCAAATGCCTTGGTTCTCATAACCAATCTGATTGCCAGTTCATCCTATGCTCACATAAATTTCAAAGTGGATATTTATTTGATCTGCAACATGTATGTAACATGGGGGTGCTTCTCCCCCCAATCAGAAAACTTGAAATTTTCACTTAGATAATCCATTAAATTGACAACTAATGATTTGACTGTAAGTACACTCAGTGAACTAAAAGTGTGCACCCAGCATCATCATGAACTGACAATATGAACCTAACAGGGTGGTGTGTCAATGGCTTAGAGATAAAGTAAAAGGAGACTTGAGTGGAATGTATTAGCTACAGTTTCATTTTTAAGTGCTGCGAAACAGAAGGGATCCACCTGGATGAACAGCAAAACTTCAGTTCCAGCAATAGAGACAATTTGTGGTGAAACACGTGACAATCACATGCCAGATCATGTAACGTAGCATTAAGCCCATGGATCAAGTGCTGAGGACATAACATCTGAGGACAAAGCATCAGAAATGTATAGAATCCATGTTCAAATACTTTAAGAATTTTTAGACAATCACAACAGAGGATTAAATGAAGTGTGAGGCTTGTGCGGGCACAGAAGCCTGCACAACTGCACAGCACAGCTCCCATGAGGTTGGTCCTGAATTAACCTTGGGATGGCATGCTTTTCCACTTTCATAGTCCCCAAACAATCCTGCTTTGCAATTTGACTTTATTCATTAGTTCCCCAATCAGGAGAAAGCATTCTGGATAATGCTTATAAAATATTCCATTGATTTGGCGGAGTTTGCATATCTATTTATAGCCTCAGTGAACTTCAGTGGAGTTAGAATCTTCGAATCAAACAAATCCAGAGCAAAGAGAAGAAAGCACGGAGAAATTTGCGGTTCTGAGGCCTGTAATGGGGTGTATAGAAAGGCATTCAATGTAAACACCCTCTAAGACCTCTTTACAAAGCTCTCCATTACCATTTGCATGTCTAGATAATATTCACTCACTGAAAACACTGCCCCAGATTAGAATACAGTTTAAATCAAAGGGAAATGCTGGGGTGTTTTGTTTCAAATTTAAATGCAAAGAATAACCTCCAGGAAAAGTCCCCACAAGTTGTCCAAACTCAAATTCTGCATCACATGAGAATAGACTCACTTCTTCATGTAGCCACCTTCCTCCCTCCGTCACTTCCTCCCTCCGTCACTTCTTCCCTCCATTACTCCCTCCCTCCATCACATACCCAAGGCTTGGCATCTACCAGTACCCTTTCCTAGGCCCTTTGGTGGTGGGGAATCTAGACCACAGAGCAGGAGGAGCCAGGGCAAATCTTAAGCCACATCACTCTTTAATTGTCAGAAAGTTGCTCAGCATCTCTGGGCTTCTGTTTCTTCATGTACTCAGTAAGGAGAAAGGCGGTAGCTAATACATACACTTCTGTCAGATGGTGTTACCCTTCCCACTAGCCCTGCCCACACCAGGAGATATTTACACCAGTTTCTCTAAAATGGGAGTGGTAGGTTGAGGAATAAGATAGTTCACATAGTCAGTAGATGATAAAGCCAGGAGTAGGAGCCATGAATCACATTCAGCAACTTATTATTTTGTGCCTAAATTAAGGACTGTTATACTACATGATATGTGGCCAGTAGAGTCACCCATAGAAAGTACCCTTTAATATTAGCTATCGTTATAATTGATTATCATCTTCTCTATCGTCAGCTTTACTGAGCAATATCCTATTCAACTTTTAGGACCCAATTTAAGATTTTCCCTGGACAATATATTGTGTGCCACCTTCTTGGGGTGACTTCTGCTGCGGTCTTAGCCATGGCAGGTTCGAACGGTCCAGGGTAGGGGTGTGAGGATTAGAAATATTAGGTAGGAGGAACAGAGATAAGAAAGAAACACAGAGATGTAGGGTAGTACCAGCAGGGAACTCAGCAGATCCTGAATGCTGAAATTCGAGTTCTGAGTTCTGAGTTCGCCCATGTTTAATTTTCCATACAATTTTATACCCAATACAAAAGGGGGGAAGAAGGCAAAGGCTGCTTTAACATGACATAAAGGACAACCAGAACACTCACTTGTTTCAACTTGAGACATGAAGCCATTAAATCCTGAGAAAACCATTCTACGTCTGCCTGCGGCAGTGAACACACCCTACCACTACTTGGTCACCCTGAAGGCAGCCACTCCCCAGGCAATATCTCCTATAAAACAAAAGAGCAGAAGTGAGCTTGAATTCTCTGACCTCTGGTCAGGGTGAAGCAGATCTACCTTTATGGTCCATCTTAATGTCCAAAACACCAAGTATCCACACCCTAGGTCAGGATATCTTGTTTGGTAGCTATACCTGTTTTCAACAACTTTGAAAGTACAAAAATAAGCTCAAACTCTCTGACCTTCAGACAAAGTTCAACAGGCTCACATTTTGGGTCCCTGCAATATATAGATTCTAAAGACTGCTTCACAGCATGCCTTTAATAAATGAATTTACCCATGTTCTAGTTAAAAATATACAAATTCAACTTAAAAAATAACTCAGCATAGTATTTGACAGACATTTTAAGCAATGATAGATGTGACTTGCAAAGCTCACACAGAGTACAAATTTTTAAAAATGTATTCATTTTCTGCAATAGCCTATGCATAAATTTATTAAACGCAGAGAATTATAGTGTTATTCATAGGTATGCCTCTGGATTGAGTAGCAAGCACCACATGGAAGAAAGGAAGACAATCACGGATGTTGACTTCACAGCACAAGAAACGGAATTAGACGCTAATCAGACATGAGGTCTCACTTTCATTTCAAACCCAGAGCTTCTGCTAATGGCATGTCGATATTGAGATTAGGAGAGATAATTTCTATTTCCATAGAAACACAACATAGTCAGCTAACGAGAATACAGCACCAAATATAACCTGTTTCCAACCATATTATTTCACAAGAGCATCTCTGCAGTTGGTGGAAGAGGAGCTGCCCACCACTCCAGAGTATCCCTTCATGCACAGTTATGGTCAGAAAAGCTAATGTACCACATTCTCAGAAGTGGCTAGAGGCTTTTACCATTAATTGGTTTGAGAGAGTCTCCAACCTGTAATTTATGTTGTTTTTATAGGCAAAAAGAAAGACTTGGAAAAGTTCCTATAAGGTATGGAAAAATACCAGGATCAATTAAGGATATTTTCCTGGGGAGAGCTTGGGGGAGTGGGAGGGTGAAGATGGAAGAAAGGTGGACACTGGAGAAGGGAATAAGATATCTACATTAAGAGAATCATTTTAGGGTTGACAAGATACTTGGCCCTGGGGATCCCAGGTGTCCACGGGCAAGTCCCCAGCTAGGTATTCAGGCAGCAGAGGAGAGGGTGCCAGAACTAGCCTTGTACCATAGTCACATTGATGATTATCTTGATTACCATTATAGAAATTTCATCCGATGGATGGAGATAGAGACAGAGACCTACATTCACATCAGAGCAATGGATTGAGCCCCCAAGGTGCAGGTGAAGAGCAGAAGGTGGGAGAAGATGAGTTAGGAAGTTAGGACCGTGAGGGGCTGGTCCACCTACTGAGACAGTGTGCCTGAACTAATGGGAGC